>JASDQU010819760.1:23570-35159 GCA_032191745.1 Picea mariana
GTACGGAGGGTGTCTCTATTGCTTGTATGGCATGGAGTTGGGAGATAACACCAGAATGACCCTTTTTGAGCTGCTTTTCCATGCGATGGGAACTAATGATCTCAGGTGAACCGGAGGTGATGACTTGGAACTTATACTAGTGGCCCTCCTGGTCGAATTTCATGGTTAAGTCTTTAAATTCATGAGAATGGGACCCAAATTCCTTAGCCAGTCTGCACCCAGCACAATGTCACAACCTCCCATGTTGATAGCAGACATATGGGATTTCAGGTGGTAGTCACCAATTTGGAGACGCACATTTTCACAACTCCCTTCACATTTCATGGAACCACCATTGGCAATCATGATTTGGAAATTATTGACATCATGGATGTAGCAATGAGTTTCTTGGGCAATGCGACGATGAATAAAATTATGGGTGCTACCACTATCAACCAGAATCATGACCTTCCGATTCTTGAGGTAACCGATTAGCTTGAGGGTTTGGGGAGCGGAGAAGCCAGTGAGATTATTGAGGGAAATGACTGGTTCTACTTCGGGAGGGTCTGAGGGAGGGGTTATGTCAGTGGATTCAGGTGATTCAGACATAGAGGGAGTTTCTTCATCTTCTTCTGAAATCTCCTCTAATATGGCCATAAAAATCTTTTGTTCTTTACACTTGTGGCCCGGGAAATATTTGTCATCACAGTTATAACAAAGGCCTTTGAGTTGGTGTTCAACCATTTTAGCCTGGGTCAATTTTTGGATCTTTAGTAGAGCAGAGGGAGTAGTGGGATTTACTGGTTTAGGGAGAGGGATGAAGGAGGGTTTGTGGTTTTGAGAAGATACAACCTGTTGTGCTTCTTTAGCTCTTTTGGTAGCCTCCATCCAACTCTCAGGCCGAGCCATGAGGACATGGGCCCGAGTTTCATCCTTGAGGCCACTGATAAAACACTCTCAGAAAAAGACATCAGACATGCCCTCTGTTCTAAAAGGCAGGTGCTCAAAGGAAGCTATAAAGTCTTCCACTACTCCTAATTGTTTCAGCTTTGTCAAATGGCCCAAATGGTTGGTGTCAGTGTCAAAGCGTTCATAAAGCTCTGCCACAAATTGCGTTCAAGCAATATACCCTTGACAAGAATTTTTTCTCCATTGCCACCATTGCCAACGTTCTTGATATAGATGGAGAACACCGTACCAGAGTTTGGCCAAGTCATCTGTAATGCTGTATAAAGAGAAGTAATGTTCCATTTGGGTTACCCAACCAGTGGGGTCTAAGCCATCAAATTTGGTCACATCTGTTGAAAAGTCAACAAGAAACATGTGTCTAATTTACTTTTCCCTTAAATAAATTAGACAATAAATATTAATCTATTATTTCATTCATAACTGAGTGAGTTGGATTTGTAATAGAATTATAAGTGTAGTTAAGTGAGTTAAGATCAACTGTACTAGTTGTAACTAAACATGCACTAGTGAGAGTTCAATTAATCAGTGAACTCACATGCAACTAAAGATTCACCACGATTAACTACATGCATGTCAGATCCAGTGGAGACCCAGTTGAGATAATAGGTGAAAGGGACAGTTTGGCTATCAGTTGTGATTTGATCACACATGTAGTGGATATGCTTATGAGCATGTGCAAACTAGGAAATTCATAATGATCATTGTGAGAATTCGAATTGCAGAGATTGTGCAGAGGAGGCAAGCTGTCTGGACATAGGAATTGGCACATGTATTTGCTACTTTGTGTATGACAGTGTGAAACGATTGTATTGTACTGAAAGCTCTTGGATTAGAGTTTTGTATGAGATTGTTTCATGATTCATGATATACATAATATATGATAGTGGGGTTTTAGCTTTACACTTTCATGGTAAAACTTCTGTGTTATGTGTTATTGATATTTCACTTTGTGATTGTGGTTGTGATCGTGGTTTAATTTTCCGCAAGAATAATAGTAGAAGCGATTCTGTATTTAACAGTGGCATATAATTATTAGATCAGGAGAATCACAGGAATACATTAAGTGTATAGAAATTTCTACATGGTATCAGAGCCATGGAGGCCACTGAGCTATGGAAGTGAGGTGCGAACATAATCGTATTCTTGCAGGTCCCGTCTCTAGAAGCGTGTGAACTTCATTGGCAAGTTCACAAGAAAATACACTATCAAGGTGTGAATTCCCCTCATCCTATAGTGGAGTACAGTGCAAACTTCCCAGGCAAGTTCGCAGGAAAATACAGTAGTGTTATCGGACTAATCGGTAGGTGAAAACACTAACAGATATTCCTAGATCCACTTGGATCTAGAACAAAATAGGACAGGACATGACTCTTTCCCTAAGTTTTGACCATTGAATTAACCAGTAGGGAGGAACTAGTATCATACCTTTGTATCACTTCCTAGGGTCTCTGTTGCTCCCACTTCACTCCAGTGCTCTCGTGAGGTCAAGACCAAGAAAACACAAACCAACCAAAGTGAAGATAGCAAAATATATTCAACAGTCAACTTATGTGTATGATCGAGGAATTACACAATAAAGTGAGAATGACTTTATGGGAAAAGGAAATGCCACTGTATCATATTAATTGAAAGTAGAAGATTACAACCTGATCGCCTTGATGTCACAAGATTCCTTTTGATGGCTCTTGGCTCCAACACACACACACACTTGCTCAATCCTTGTATGAAGAAGATCAAATCCCTCTTGATAGACTTGCTAGAGTCTCCAAGCTCCTGTTCAAGCTAAGTACTTCACACAATTCTTTCACCAATTCTCCAATGAATCTTGCTTAACCTTTTCCATGAGAATTCCATCAATATATAGGAGAGAATGAGATGGTTACTTGGATAAGGATGATCCCACAACATCAGGGAAACTAGTAAAAGGATAACCATTCGAATGCCAACACATTCTTCTAGAAGATTCCCTTATAGAACCATCGAGACTTCATCTTTTTCCAAGCCTTAGAACAAGTTTGCACCCTAGATATGTGGCACAGTGCGAGAAGTTCTCACCCTAGCTTAAGGTAGCCTGCGAGAATGGGTCATTCTCGCACCCTAGGAAATTAGCAACCTGCGAACTCTCTTCAAAAATGAGTTTTCTGGGAAGAGATGAATGTCACTTTTCTCAGGAGAAAGTTCTTATGAGGAGCCTGAGTACACCATCATCAATACACCATGATGATGACCAAAATCATGGGTAACACTAGCAGGGTACGAACTTCCCAGGAAAGTTTGTAGGCTACACATAGGCAGGGTGCAAACTTCCCTCAGGCTTCTCTCAGGTGGGGTGCGAACCTCCCAAGGAAGAGAGATTGTAGGAGTTGAGTTTTGGGTTGGATAACATTCAAATTTGCAAGATTTTCTTGGTGCGACACTTGATTCAAGATAAAAAATATCTTTCAATGGCTTGAGGTTGGAGTATGCACTTGAGTGCAGCTCAAACTACATTTCTTGGAAGGACAGGACGGAAGCAGTGCTTGAAGACAATGGCTTGAAGGGTTACATTGACAATGATGTTCCTAAGCCGGATGCGATAGATACTGCAAATCTTGATGCATGGCAAAAGAAAGTGGAGAAGGCGAGGAGGATTCTGTTGGAGGGAGTACGAGACCACATTGTCTCAAGTCTCCATGGGAAAACCACACCATATGCAATGTGGAAGGTTTTGACGGATCTGTTCCAAAATAGTAGCGACCATAGGAAATTGGTGCTCAAAGATAAACTTAGGAAGATCAAGATGGAAAAGGGCGACACCATTCCAAAATATCTCACGAAGTTTGTCTAATGTCGGGATGAGATTAGAAGTGTGGGAATAACAGTCGTTGTTGATGATTTGGTGAGCTTGGATCTCCCAGGGCTTCCTAAGAGTTGGCACAGTTATCAAGACTCTGTCAATGGAAGGGAAAAATTGCCAAATTGGGAATGACTGTGGTCAGATCTAGTGCAAGAGGAGTTTAGGTGGAACACCAGAGATGGATCTTCATCAAAGCATGATGATGAAGAGGATTGTACTTTGAGTGCCAAGGAAGGGAAAGGGAAAGGGAAGAAATTCCAATCAAAATCTGAGTCTAAAGTCAAGAAGCTGGATTTGTTTAAAGTGAATTGTTTTCACTATCACGAACGTGGGCATCTCGCTACTAACTGTCCACAGAAGAAGAAGAACAAGACGGTTGCTGGAGCTGCAACTGGTGAGGCTCTTGTCTCACAATTTGAGCTTGACTTCACTTTGATCGCATGCATGGCTTCAAGTGCATCGGGATTGGTGTGGTATTTGGATAGTGGTGCTTCATTCCACATGACGGGAGATAAAGAGTCTTTCATTGACTTGGAGGAGAAAGATCTCAGATTGCATATAGAGATGGGCGATGATGGAAGATATAGTGCAACTAGTATTGGTACCATTACCTTTCAGAGGGAGTTAGGTAAACCATTTCAATTGAAAAATGTTATGCATTTTCCAGGTCTGAAGAAAAACTTGGTTTCAATCGCAATGTTGGAGGACAGATGCTATGATGTTTTTTTTAATAGTGGTAAAGCATACCTGTGACATAAAGCAATGGGTCAAGTCAAGAAGATAGGGATTCAAGTTAAGAATCTCTACATGATGGAGGTAGATGGATGCAATTCCATGATAGGCAAGGAAAAAAAAGTGGTAAGCCGGGATGAGGGTGAATTATGGCATAGGAGATTGGGCCATCTTCATCATGGAGCCTTGAAAATCATGCAACAAATATCTACTGGACTTCCAAGGGAAATACTTGCTCAGTTAGATCAGTGCAAGGGGTGCACCCTGGGGAAGTATGTAAAGTCCACCTTTCATGAAAAGGAGAACCGTGCTTCAGTGATCCTAGAGAGAATTCACATGGACGTGTGTGGACCATTCTCGGTTGCTTCAACAAAAAAACATAAGTATTATGTTATTTTTGTTGATGACTTTTCTCGTAAATGCTGGATATTCTTCATGCAGAAGAAGGATCAAACATTCTCAAAGTTCTGTGAGTTCAAAGCATTGGTGGAGAAAGAGTCAGGAAAGCAAGTGAAGGCTCTAAAGAGTGATAATGGTGGAGAATACATCTCTAATGAATTGAAAGACTTCTACAGCAGAGAAGGAATTTGAAGAGAACTCATAGCGCCTCATAACCCACAACAAAATGGTATCGCGAATAGAAAGAATAGAATGATCCTGGGTGTAGCATGAGCGATGTTGCATGAACAGGGCCTACCAATGCATTTATGAGCAGAAGCATGCAATATTGCGGTTTATGTGCAAAACTATTTTTCTCATAGAGTACTTGGCATGAGTACACCTGAAGAAGCTTTTACTGGTAATAAACTTGATGTCTCTCATTTTAAAAATTTTGGCTCATCTGTTTATGTGCATGTGACCAAGGATGCCAGGAAGAAGCTGGAACTGACTGCTGAAGTTGGGATATTTGTGGGGTACACAGAAACACCCCATAATTATCGTGTGTATTTACTGAAAAATAAGATGACTATTATGCGACGGGATATAAAATTCGATGAGGGGAAAGCCATGTGGTTGTTGCTTGAGAGGGAGCTATACTTGCATGCAGAAGAGGAACTGTTGGTTCCTAAGGATGAGTCTCAAGATGTGGATCAGCCACATGAAGAGGGTCATGGAGTGGAGTAAGCCACTCAAGCAGAGCCATCCATCAGAAATGGCACAAAGTGCACCACAGAAGCTGACAGATTGAGACTAGATGTTGCACAGAATGTAGGAGCCCCTACTTCACAGCGTAGATAGAGACAGACTCCTGATCGATTTTCTGGATACATGGCTCTCATGAGAAAATGTATTGTGACTGAACCATCTTCCTTTCATGAAGCAGTGCAGGACCCCACTTGGGTTGATGCTATGGTAGAGGAGTATGACTCCATTGTCAAAAACAGTGTATGGGAAATTTTCCCAAGACCGATTGATAAATCAATGGTAGGTTTGAGATGGATCTACAAGGTAAAGAAAGCTGTTGATGGGAGTGTGGAGAAATACAAGGCCAGGTTTGTGGTCCGGGGCTTCTCACAGATCGAGGGGATAGATTATGATGAGACCTTTGCACCTGTCGCAAGGTACTCTTCCATAAGATTCATCCTTGCACTCTCAGTGCAGATGGGCTGGCGCATTCATCAAATAGATGTAAAAACTACGTTCCTCAACGGGATCATTGAGGAAGAAGTGTACATTGAACAAMCAGAAGGTTTTGAGACCTTTGACAGAGAGTCGCATGTGTGCAGACTTAAGAGAGCACTGTATGGGCTGAAGCAACCACCCCGTGCTTGGTACACTCAGATAGAAAACTATTTCACTGGATTGGTCTTCAACAAAAGTGAAGAAGATGCAAACCTATACCAAATTGTGGTGGAGGGTGAGATTTTAATCATTGTGCTTTATGTTGATGATTTAATATTGACTGGTGATGAGCAACTGATACACTCATGCAAGGAGGACCTTGCAAAGGAGTTTGAGATGAAGGATTTAGGCCTTCTTCATTATTTCCTTGGTTTGGAAATATGGCAGCGAGATGGTGAACGTTTTGTGTCTCAAGGAAAGTATGCAAGAGAGATACTGGGTAAGTTTCACATGGAGGGATGCAAACCCATGGATACTCCTCTTCCAGGAAACTGGAGGAAAGAGGATGCTACTTCTAAAGAGGTAGTGGATGCTACTATCTATCGATAGTTAGTAGGTTCGCTAATGTATTTAGTGAACACAAGACCAGACATTTGCTATGCGGTTAACCAGCTAAGTCAAGCGATGGTTAAGCCAACCAAACTCTTTTGGAAGGCAGGTAAGCATGTCCTGAGATATCTGAAGGGCACATATGAGTATGGATTATGGTACAAACAGACAGATGAGGTGAAGTTTCATGGTTTCACGGATGTAGATTGGGCGGGTATCCCAACGGATAGAAAGAGCACATCAGGGGGGATCTTTAGTATCAGATCTACAGTTGTTTCTTGGTACAATAGGAAACAAAGATCCGTGGAACTTAGTTTAGCGGAAGTGGAATACATGGCAGTGAGTCAAGTTGCATGTGAGGCTATCTGGATGAGGAAGATCTTGGTTGGTTTGTTTGGTTCTCATTTAGATCCGATAGTGATTTATTGTGATAATCAGAGTTGCATTAAACTCTCGATGAATCAACTCTCGATTAATCCTGTGTTTCATGATAGATCTAAGCATATAGATATCCGGTATCATCATCTCAGAGATTGTGTGCAGCAGAATATCATGTTGCTTAAATACATTCCAACGGAAGATTAGGATGCAGACATTCTAACGAAGGCGCTCACCAAGAGCAAATTCGAATATCATAGAGACAAGATTGGGGTGAAGGATAATCTGTTTCTTGTTGAGAGGGAGTGTTGAAAAGTCAACAAGAAACATGTGTCTAATTTACTTTTCCCTTAAATAAATTAGACAATAAATATTAATCTATTATTTCATTCATAACTGAGTGAGTTGGATTTGTAATAGAATTATAAGTGTAGTTAAGTGAGTTAAGATCAGTTGTAGTAGTTGTAACTAAACATGCACTAGTGAGAGTTCAGTTAATCAATGAACTCACATGCAACTGAAGATTGACCACGGTTAACTACATGCATGTCAGATCCAGTGGAGACCCAGTTGAGATAACAGGTGAAAGGGATAGTTTGGCTATCAGTTGTGATTTGATCACACATACAGTGGATATGCTTATGAGCATGTGAAAACTAGGCAATTCGTAATGATCATTGTGAGAATTCAAATTGCAGAGATTGTGCAGAGGAGGCAAGCTATCTGGACACAGGAATTGGCACATGTATTTGCTAGTTTGTGTATGATAGTGTGAAAAGATTGTATTGTATTGAGAGCTCTTGAATTAGAGTTTTGTATGAGATTGTTTCATGATTCAGGATATACATGATATATGATAGTGGGGTTTTTATCTTTACGCTTTCCTGGTAAAAATTATGTGTTATGTGTTATTGATATTTCACTTTGTGATTATGGTTGTGATCGTGGTTTAATTTTCCACAAGAATAATAATAGAAGCGATTCTGTATTTAACAGTGGCATATAATTGTTAGATCAAGAGAGTCACATGAATACATTAAGTGTATCAAAATTTCTACATTAAGTCATCTGTAATGTTGTATAAAGAGAAGTAATGTTCCATTTGGGTTACCCAACCAGTGGGGTCTGAGCCATCAAATTTGGTTACATCCACTCGTGGAAGGCATAGGTCACGTTGAAAGTGATGGTTCTACAAGGTATGGGAATGAGAGGAATGGTCACATTCAGTATGTGGGGGTGAGGAAGATGAAGGGTTATTTGTAGGGATATGCAGTTTGGTGCGGAGTGCCGAAAAGACTGATTCAAGCTGGTTGTGAGGTCTTGTTTGATTTCCCCCATTGAGGACTGCATGGTTGTATTGATGGAGGCGGCATTGGCACTGAGTTGTTTCACTTCTTGTTGGGTCTCAATGAGACCAGATTGCAAGGTGTTGAAGAGAGCTTCCAAGTCTTGGCTACGAGTATGGGCCATGAGGATGGGGGAACTGAAAAAGGGCGGGCGGGGTAAAAAAAATTTTTGCTGAAAAAATTATATGGATGAATGTGATAAGGGAAAAGAGATGAATCCAATGGGATAGGTCTGAAATAATGGTGAAAAAACTTCCAGACTTTTTTTTTTTTTTTTTAACAGAGTTATACTCTGGTCTGAAGAATACTGCGGAGAGGGAATGCCCAAATGCTTAACTAGAAATAAATGTGTATTTACTTGGCAACCCGAACACAGTTGCGTGGCAATAGATCTTGTCTCTTTTAATTTTTTTATGTTTCTGTCCCCAAGGGTTAGGTATTCAAGGGTTCTACAGACAAGGGTTTTCCTTGTGCTATAGCTCTCTGATATATGTGTGGGGTCTAATAGTAGTACTCGGCCCAATATCTTAGGGAACTAACTAAGGAGGATAGACCGTACCCTTATCCGTACTACCCGACTATCCAGGTACTAGAGAGTATCTTCTTGAGTGTTGTTCTCAGTGACACTATAACAGTTAGGTGGCCGATCAGTTTATCTAAAGAGGGCTTCAGGTAATATAGGTTGATCTATACATAGGTGTTGTCTGATGTGCTACCACTCGAAGGGGTACCAACAAGGGTTACAAGGGTGGCCACTAGATGTTCTCTTAAGTACCACTTGTATTTCCTGTGTGTATGAATACCTCAACCGTAGGTTTATGCACATAACGACAGATCTTTGTGGCTTAAAGACTCCGAAATATGTCTCTACCCTGAAAAAAAAAATCAACCCACACTTTCTGCCGAGGAAAGTGCTCTGATACCACTTGTAATATACTAGATATAAAATGTATGCAGAACATAAATGAAATGCTAGTAATGGTAGAATAACAACAATATAACCAGAGAATTCACCACAATAACACTGAAATGATATAAGAATAACAACATAAATAACACTGAAATGATATAAGAATAACAACATAAATAACACTTTGAATCTGAAAGCAATGTTCACGGGCCTCTTCAATGGGGAAACCTCCATTTGAGAAGAGCTCTATTACAATAATATCCAAGCTAGGGTTCTCATACCCTCGACTCCTATTTATACTAAAAAGAAGCATCTAGAGGAAGATCCTTCTAGAAGTGGAAGATTCTATTAGGTCTTCTTACATCCTCCTTATTATATTTTATTGAAAGGCCTTATTAATATTGACCTTTATTACATCCAAATATATTGTTCTACCTATGTGCGAGTTAGGACCCTAACATGAACAAAATGAATATGGGATATGAGAGGGGGTTGTAATTAGTGGAAAATGAGATAATGAGGGGGAAAAGATGTTTACTATTCATGATATTAATCAAGAAATCCATAACATATTTTGCAGTAAGAAAAATATGCATCAACCAACAATCAGATGACTGAGTAATAATTCCTGTATATTTTCCTAATTTCACTGTCCATTAATATCCAACACAGTGCCATTACAACAGAAGTATTTCACACAATTTGTAAGAGGTTCTATTCAATTTATTTTTACATTCTACATTTTATAATAGTCAACAACAACACTCATTCCCAATTGTAATCATTAACATCCACCACTGCCATACATTTCTTCAATCCATATCTATATTTAAAAGTTGTGCTTTCAAAATATTAATGAAGACACTATTTATGTAATAGAGCCAATCAATATCTGTATTCATATTCATTCCCACATATATATGTAGTGGAAAAAAAGAATAATGAAACTTCACATGCCACGCTTGAAAAGGCAATTGACTATACAACCAATAGTCATCATTTAGACATAGGCTATGCAGAAGTAAATTTCTGAAGCCATCTAACCATGCCACTATAAAACATCTCAATGTGACTTAAAATCCGTGCCAAATAACACGACTGTCATCAACAATGATCAATTGCAATAAATAACACACTTAAAACTCAATGGGTATCACCGAGCATAAAACAAGTCATCCATACTATACACGGTGCACAAGTGAGAGAATTCCATAGTGTAATATTTCCAATAATCACACAGGAACATATGACCATGACATAAATCAAAACATCATTCTGGGCTAATTATTAAGTTGCATGTGAGTGACCAGGACACACACACTCAAGCCTATTCTACCAACAAGAAAATATGCAGTAGAAATATCCAATCCAATCCTCTAATTCACAAAACATCATCTACAAGACGCGACATGTGTGAACAACACCAAACCCTTGTGATCAATGCTAGCCATTATCCAAACATCATAAGCACCATACTAACGGCTGTATAATAACCAACAACACAAGGATGTTGTGGATATGTTTTCTATAGTTATCCAGTTCGATTATCATTCAGCCCCAGGGAAGCCATAGTTATCATGCCCACCTTTTTATTTGCAAAACATCATACACAGAGTGTGAACAACACCAAACCCTTGTGACCAATGTCAACCATTGACCAAATCACCATAAATGCAATACTAGTGACTGTACATTAACCAACAATTCGCCATTGTGGTAAGGAAAAACCTATCAACCGAACACGCCGTGGTAGCTGCGTATACCCACGCACCCAATTGAAACAGGAAGAGACCTTCCAATAAAAACAATTGATTTCTTTGACATTAGGCTGGGACTGTGAACTTTTAGAAGTGAAAATTGCAATGTAAATCTCATGCTATTATCACAGAGGTAGTGATGAAGGGCTATACCAACATGATCGCTATACGACCAACGTGTGAGCCCACATTTGAAGTAATAGACCACAATAATCGGGAAAAAATTAATAGGCTCGACAAAATCCCTATGCAGCTCCAGTATGGAGAGTTAAGGGTTTGCACAGTAGCCATCATAGGAGGAAAGGCACCCACTATAGTGAAAAAAAAGCGTACGCCCAAGGAGGACTATGATGCTTGTAAACGGGAGGCAGTTCCTTGATAGGGCCAAACAGGAAAACAAGGCTCTAGTTAAACCCAAGAATGCGAAGACAACCATCCAGTCATGATTTAAAAATCCTTTAACAAAAGTTAGTGGTAACAGAGAGCTATTACCCAGGAATACCATTAACC
>JASDQU010819761.1:5957-23796 GCA_032191745.1 Picea mariana
AGGAGTAAGAGAAGATATGATGGAAACATTGAATCTCCTATCCAATGTAGATATCTACTAGTTGGACTATGATGATATCAAAAGAATATTCAAGAACCATTCAAGGTCTTCTAGAAAGAAAGGTATAAGAAGTAGAGGTTTGATCTCTCCATTTTCTAACCCAACAGTTCATATAAAGAATGAATTAGGAGGATTAATAGAATATATGAAGACTGATATTTTACACTCTTTAGACATGAAAATGGATACAATGAAAATCAAGAAGAAACTGGAGGAAGTAGAGAAGGCATTGGTTGTCTATTGTCCCAAATGCACTAAAAAACATCCTAGAAATGAGTTCCCTTTAGACCGTATAGATGTTTGCGGAATTTGTGAGGAAAATCATCCAACTAACAAATGTCCTTTTGTGTCAGGTTTGAAAGCTACATTTCGAGGAGCATAAGAGAATGCAGAGTCACTATAATTCATCAATCAAAGGAGGCATGGAGCACCAAGACCATTCCAAAAAGTTTTAAACTTCAATCCTACTCAAAATTGTAATGCATATAATTCTCAAATGCCTCCTCAACCATGGTATAACCCATCACCTTGGACTAATACAAACCCTTGGAAATATCAGGTACCTCCAATTCCTCCTCCATACCAATCGTTTCCTAGCATGCCAAAAAATCAGTGGAATCAACCATCACAAGGATGGAGGCAGCAAAATTTCCAAAAAACTTCATTATTTCCTCCTCCTCCTCCTCAAACCAACACTACTCCAAGTATTATTCCTCCTAAGATACCTCAACTACCTACTCAACCTACTCCAAATCCTAACAATAATAAAGTACAACATGTATACAACAATGATACAACTTATCAGACTTATTCTATGGAATTACAAGAGATAAATCTTATATTAGGAAAATTATTGCAATAACAACCAACACTCATAGAAAATAAAGAATCTAATAAATAAAACATTACCTTACCTCAACCAAAATCCCCTCCTTACCCTAAAATATTACAAGAAATAAAAACTTATACATCTGAGGAAAAAGAACTTTTAGGGGAGCTTAAAAATTTGTGCATAAAGATACATCTCTTACAAGATCTTAAGGATGTTCCCATTTTCAATAAGTATATCAAGGAAGAATGTATTAGAATACCAAGGAGAAGGAGGAAATATACTCCAACCATAAATGTTGTAGGACAACTAGCTGACCTTTTGCTTGGAAAATTAATTATACCTAAATACTTGGATCCAAAGACTCCTTTAGTAAGTTTTGATATTAACAACACCCTGGTACAAAATTCTCTTATTGATCTAGGAGATGCAATCAAAATTATGACTAGAGATACCATGATGAAACTCAACCTTCAAGGATTTCTGAGAAACACCCCAACTATCCTGCAACTTGTAGATATATCCACAGTCAAACATGAAGGCATGTTGGAAGATATCATAATTTTCATTGACTCATGGGAGTGCCCTACTGATTTCCTAGTTCTTCAACCCAATTCTCAGTCCAATGGATATCCTCTCATTTTGGAAAGGCCTTGGTTGGCTACAACAAATGCATAAATTGGATATAGAGTAGGAAATATGACCAGTACTAATGGCCTTTCCCAAAAACATTTTTTTATTTATCCCCCTTCCCAACCTTTGATAACTAAAAATATTCCTATGTGGGTGGAAGAGGAAGAATACCTGACAAAAATAGATTCATACCCCATTTATGCAATTCACACTTCCTTGGTTGATAGTACAATTGATGAGGACACTTTTCTTTGAAAATTTCTACAAAATCAATATATCGAAGATGTGAAAATAGAAGGGATAAATGATGATAACGGATCTAAAGTATCTGCATCAAATAACATTGAATTATGGACAGATATGTTTACTACTGAGATATAATATCCAACTGTCAAAACCATATAAATCAACCCTACAAAAACACTCAAAATCAACAACAAACTCATTAGTCAGTAGGAACAAAAATTGTTAGATGTACTGAAAATAAATATTGAATATTTTTCATGGGATTATAAAGACATGAAAGGAATCCATCCTTCTATTTGTACCCATCACATTTATATCAAATAGTATTTAAAACCTGTTAGGAAGCCACAAAGACGGATGAACCCTACAATGAAAGACATAGTTAAACAAGAATTCCAAAAGTTGCTTGATGTTGGATTCATATATACTATATTAGATAGTGAATGGGTCTCCCCTCTAGTTATTGTACCAAAGAAGAATGGGAAATGGAGGATATGTTTGGATTATCAAGAGTTGAATAAGGCTACCAGAAAGGACCATTTTCCCCTACCTTTTATTGACCAATTTTTGGATGTCTTGGGCGAGAAGCAATAGTTTTCCTTTCTGGATGGTTTTAGTGGATACAATCAAATCTACATCATCCCTGAGGATTCAAACAAGAAAACATTTACATTCCCATGGGGTACATTTTCATACAGAGTCTTACCTTTTGGCCTATGTAATGCCCCGATACTTTTCAAAGAGAAATTCTCAGCATATTTTCAAAACTCATCCATGAAAAAGTTGAGATCTATATGGATGACTTTACCCCTTATGTAAATTCATTTGATGAAGCCTTGGACAATCTAGATAAGGTTCTCCAAAGATGTAGAGAAATAAATCTATCCCTTATCAATGAAAAATGTAATATGATGATGAATGAAAGGATTGTTTTAGGACATCACATGTCCTCCAGAGGGATTGAAGTAGACAAAGAAAAGATCAAAATCATCACCTTACTTCCCATCCCCTTTGAAACCAAAAGATGTAATAATTTTTCTTATACATGCAGGATATTACACGAGGTTTATTAAGGATTTCAGTAAAATAGCTTCTCCCCTATTTACCTTGCTGACCAAAAATGTGGAATACTGTTGAACTTTGAATTGTGAACAAGCTTTTGAAACAATCAAGGAAAAACTCACAATTTCCCCTGTTTTACAAGGTCCCAATTGGAGTCTTCCATTTCACATTCACACTGATGCATCAAATAATTTTGTAGGAGAAATCTTAGGATAGGATGAAAACAATAAACCTTATTCAATTTACTTCATAAGTAATAATTTAGTTTGTGCATAATTGAATTATATTGTTACAGAAAAAGAACTTTTAGCAATGGTTCATGCTCTCAATAAATTCAGACATTATGTGACATGATATAAATTTTTTGTACATACAGATCATGCCGCCATTAGATACTTGATGAACAAACGTACATTAATGGTAGGATGATTAAATGGTTTCTGTTATTACAACAGTTTGATCTAACAATTCTTGATAAGCCTAGAAAATAGAATGTAGTTGAATATTTCTTGTCTAGATTGACCAATTTCTGGATGAGCACCTATTTTCCATATCATTACAAACCCCCTGGTTTGTTGATATATAAAATTGCCTTATAATAGGAAAGTTTCCTCAACATTTCTCCTACATGAAGAGATGTAATGTTTTCTGGAAAAATTCAACCTACACTTGGGTTGTAGGCTATTAATTCAAATTATGTCGAGATCATATTTTGAGGAGATGCATAATGGAAGGTGAGGTGCATGATATATTGAATGCTTGCGATGATGAACCATTTGGAGTTCATTATGAATCAAATAGGATGGCTTATAAGATCTTACAAGTTGGAAATTATTGGCCAAACCTACCTGGAGATGATCAACAATATACTTCACATTGTCATGAATGCCAAAGAATGGGGAAACCAACAAAGAGAAATGAAATTTCTTTACATCCCCAAGTATCATTAGAACCATTTGACAAGTGGGGCATGGAATTAATAGGCCCAATTGATCCTCCATCAGGACACAAGAAGAAAATTTTTCTATGCACAGACTATCTAACAAAGTGGGATGAAGTAAAGGCCATGAAGGATGCCACATAATCAAATGTAGCATCATTCCTCCAAGAATTCATATTTTCAAGGTTTGGTTATCCAAGGGAGATAATCACGGATCAAGGCCCCCAATTACATAAACTATTTTTGAATAAATAATGAGGGAACATAACATATGTCATAGAAAATCAACACCCTACCATCCTTAAGCAAATGGGAAAGTTGAGGTCACAAACAAAGAGTTAGAAAACATCCTCACTAAAATAGTGAGCATGAATAGGAAATATTGGTCAAAGAAGCTCATTGAAGCAGTCTGTGCATACAACATTACATGGAAAACTACAACAAGGATTACTCCTTTTTAATTAGTTTATGATAATAAATTCATGCTTCCTATTGAATTTGAATATCATACATTGAGAACAATAGTTGAATTAGACACAAATTTGCAGTCAACACAAAAAAATATTGATCCAACTGAATCCATTAAATGAGTATAGGATGCAGACCCTCTTCAACACTGAAGTGGTGAAACAACAAAGAAAGGATTGGCATGATAAGAATATTAAGTAGAGGAAGTTCAAAGAAGGGGATTGGGCTATGTTATATGACTCAAGGTTTAAGGATTTCAAAGGAAATTTGATGACAAGGTGGCTAGGGCCCTACATCATTGAAAAATGTCACAATAATGGATCAGTGCAGATAAGAACAATTGATGAATAAGGAATACCACTACTAGTGAATGGATTCAGACTAAAGATCTACAATAAGCCCATGACAAAATAAGAATTCACAGAAACAATGAAGAAACAAAATATGGATGTGATTGATAGCAGCCATATTCTCAATTCATCTCCATAATGAAAAAAAAAGATAAGAAAAAAAATAAAAATCCTGGATAAAAACCTCCCAGAGGCATCTAGGAAAACTTTGAGGGTGAAAACCTCCACTAGAGGCAGTCTCAGATATGGAGAATAAATGAATAACATCATCAGGAAAACTTCTTAGAAGCCTAATAAGGAAAGAAATTAGTGAAAAAAAGAGATGGCACTTCTGCCTTGAGAAAAATAAAATAAAATTGTACTAATATTTTGTTTTTTCGGGTACCAGGGACTTCATTATCACAACCATCTACATAGAGAAAAATCAGTAGTTAGCATCACCTTCAATAAGTACAGTAAGTATTTCTGTATTCATACATATCATTTTTCATTATTCCCATACTCTTCATCCATACCATACATACCACTTTCCATATCCAATACATCTCACTTTACATTTTTTTTAAAGAAAACAACATATTCTACAGGAATCTATAGGATAATCTACAAGAAATATTCTCAAAAATAGGCAAGGAAACCTACTCAATACCAATATAAGTAGTGAAAGGATCAATATCATAGAAACAAACACCTTCTCCAACCATCCTTTCTCATCGGGACATCCTCGGGATAATAGAAATCAACTTCTATAGGATACTTTGTATCCTGTAGAAAATATTTTGCGTGAAAGAAATAGATCTACATGATTATTTGCATCCTGTAGCATGATTCATGGTCACATATCCTAAAACATGGCAGATATGATCTCAAGGGAAACATCTAAAGAATCTACAAGCACCAACACAAAGACAAACCACCTCCATCCACCTACAACAAGCATATTGATGTGCATGCAAAAGGTAAAGAAGGTAACATAACTATCTACCCTATATACATTTAATTAAAACTCATACATCCATATCTATGCATATTTTATATGGTCGAAGATTCATAAATTCTACAGGGTGGTGAAAACAAGGACGTTTACATCTTGTCAGTGGGGTGTGGCACAATTTGTGCCAAATTTGAATTGACACGTGGAGATCAAATGGTTTAAGTGATCCAGATTATTTTCAGCAGAAAATGAGAGTGTAGATATAATAAAGAAATGTATAGAGATATATCATATATCCAATAATATAATAGAGATATATAAGAGATATAGAAATAAACACAGAGATATAATAATACACAATTTCTATTAATGAGTGAAATGTACAAAACTGTAGAAATACAGAGTGAAAGACTCACTAGAATGGTGGAAACTTATCTCTGAGAATAGATGTGATGGATACTCACATTCAAAAGAATCCTAATAAGGAAAGGAATTAGTGAAAAACAGAGATGGCACTTCTGCCTTGAGAACATAAAAATAAAATTGTACTAATATTTTGTTTTTTCAGGTACTAGGGACTTCATTACCGCAACCATCTGCATAGAGAAAAATCAGTAGTTAGCATCACCTTCAATAAGTACAGTAAGAATTTCCATATTCATACATATCATTTTTCATTATTCCCATATTTATATAATTTCCTATCATAATCATCCATACCATACATACCACTTTCCATATCCAATACATCTCACTTTACATTTTTTTCAAAGAAAACAACATATTCTACAGGAATCTATAGGATAATCTACAAGGAAAATTCTCAAAAATAGGCAAGGAAACCTACTCAATACCAATAGAAGTAGTGAAAGGATCAATATCATAGAAACAAACACCTTCTCCAACCATCCTTTCTCATCGGGACATCCTCGGGATAATATAAATCAACTTCTACAGGATACTTTGTATCCTGTAGAAAATATTTTGCGTGAAAGAAATAGATCTGCATGATTATCTGCATCCTGTAGCATGATTCATGGTCACATATCCTAAAACATGGTAGATATGATCTCAAGGGAAACATCTAAAGAATCTACAAGCACCAACACAAAGACAAACCACCTCCATCCACCTACAACAAGCATATTAATGTGCATGCAAAAGGTAAAGAAGGTAACATAACTATCTACCCTATATACATTTAATTAAACCTCATACATCCATATCTATGTGTATTTTATATGGTCGAAGATTCATAAATTCTATAGGGTGGTGAAAATGAGGACGTTTACATCTTGTCAGTGGGGGGTGGCATAATTCGTGCCAAATTTGAATTGACATGTGGAGATCGAATGGTTTAAGTGATCCAGATTATTTTCGGCACAAAATGAGAGCGGAGATATAATAAAGAAATGTATAGAGATATATCATATATCCAATAATATAACAAAGATATATAAGATATATAGAAATAAACAAAGAGATATAATAATACACAATTTCTATTAATGAGCGGAATGTACAAAACTATAGAAATACAGAGTGAAAGACTCACTAGAATGGTGGCAACTTATCTCTGAGAATAGATGTGATGGATACTCACATTATAAAGAAGACGATTTTACAATGAGGCTTCAAAGGAATTTTTATAATAAATAAAATCCAAAACTCTAACCCCGAAATATGAAAAGCCAACAGTTTTGTGGACCCCGTTTTGGGTAGTTTGGTGTATCAACTTCCTGGGGGCGTAACTTTGGCATACGATCTATGTTTGGGCTGAACGATACCTCATTGGAAAGGTATCATCTAGGAGATTCATTTTGGGGGCTCAATGAAAACATTTGGATATCATTGAGGTGATTTATCCCCAAAAAAATTCATTTAGGCCCTCAAAATGGCCCCAAAAGTTTAGGAACTGAAAAACTGCTAAAAATAGTAAGTTGCCAGAAAATTATTTTGAGCCAATTGGAATAGGTGGGTTTCCACCAATATCCACCTAGATCAATCCTCTCTCCTTAGGAAGCAATGGTCTCCATTACGTTGAGTACCCGGGGGAGAGGGAAAATCATTTGTTGAATTTGCATCTTGATGAGCTACTTGCCTTACTGGAGAAGTTGAGTTGCTTAGCTTATTGAAGGTTGTCACAAACCTGTGGGTGGAAGGGTTGGACCTTTTTAACCAGTATGGCTACATGAGATGACTATGTGCAGAAGGAATATTTGTGCTTTGTTGAAATCTTTTCTATCTTCTTCTGTTGGATAAGAGGTGCTTGGGTTGAGGTTGTAGTGGTTGAAGTGTCCTTATGTTCACCTTTTGAACAGATTGTGAAGAAGATGAATTTTGTAGTATGAAATACTAACTTGTGATAGTGTTTAGGTGGGACATTAGTTGGAACTACCTCAGGTATTCTTTATATATGACCCCCCAGAGTAACAATGACACTACGGGGTCAAGACTCATAGATATCATGGTGCTTCCACATATATGGATGGCCGAAGAGAACATAAAAAAAATCCAGTGGGGAAACATCACACAATACCTCATCCTTGAAGGGTTGGATATCATATGACAATCGACATTGCTCGCTGATACAAAGATATCGTCCCTGGAAAAGCCACCTGATGTTGTATGGTTGCGGGTGTGTTGATGTCGACAATCCAAACTATTTGACGACCTCTGCTAAGATGAGGTTCTTCTGGCTTCCGTTATCAACAATAAAATTTAGCGGGGTCCCCTTCACCCACATATGTAAATGAAAAAGACACTCCCCCTCTTCAGGATATGATGGTTATTTTGGTTGAATTATTATGGTTGTGACATTAGTAGTGGGTTTTGCATCGATGATCTGTCTTCTATGGGTATTTTCTGAATCAAATTCTGAATCAGGGTTCGGCTCCTTGTCTTTGATCTCGACCACCAATGATTGTTTTGAGAAAAATTATTTGGTGTTGTGTCAGGGGATTTTGTGGAAATCACAATATTTTCCAGTGTCCTTCTTTGTCTTTCCATTACCCTTCTTTTCATGTGGCTTGGACTTTTTTTTTAAAGGCTAGTTTTTAGGGTCGTCTTTACCATACTTTGGTTTTTGCGGATTTGTAGATTCGAACTCCCACTTGTTCTGGTGCTTAAATTTCTTCTCGATTTTAAAATCATATCGATAAGCAGCACCCAGTGATGAGATTTCAAGAAAATCCATTTCACTTTGGATGTATCTGTGTAGAGCCCCATGGTATTTCAGAACCAAATGTCGCTCAAAGTCTTTGATACCCATCTTGGTGCGCAAGGTATGGAAGGTATTGGTGGAATCCGACACTTCTTGGCCCCTCTCTTGCCATAGTGTGGTCCATCTCATGTATTTGTCATCATAGTTAGCAACATGGTAATATTGTTCCTTGACCACATCCACAAAAAATCCCAAGTGGGCTCGATCCCATATATTCCAGACTCCTATGTGGAACGTTTCTCCCAGTAAGTTTCCCACCTATGTAAGTTGCCAAAAAATTGTTTTGATCCAGTTGGAATAGGTGGGTTTCCACTAATATCCACCTAGATCAATCCTCTCTTCTTAGGAAGCAATGGTCTCCATTGCATTGAGTACCCGAGGGGGAGGGAAAATCATTTGTTGAATATGCATCTTGATGAGATACTTTCCTTACTGGAGAAGTTGCACTGCTTAGTTTGTTGAAGGTTGTCACGAACCTATGGCTGGAAGGGTTGGACCTTTTTAATCATTCTGGCTACATGAGATGACTGTGTAGAAGGAATATTTGTGCTTTGTTGAAATCTTTTCGACTTGCTTCTGTTGGATAGGAGGTGCTTGGGTCGAGGTTGTAGTGGTTGAAGTGTCCTTATGTTCACCTTTTGAACAGATTGTGAAGAAGCTGAATTTTGTAGTATGAAATACTACCTTGCGATAGTGTTTAGGTGGGACATTAGTTGGAACTACCTCGGGTGTCCTTTAGATATGACCCCCCAGAGTAAAAATGACACTACAGGGTCAAGACTCATAGATATCATGGTGCTTCCACATATATGGATGGCCCAAGAGAACATCACAGAAATCTAGTGGGGAAAAATCACACAATACCTCATCCTTGAAGGCTTTGATGTCATATGATAATCGACACTACTGGTTGACATAGAGATCTCGTCCCTGGAAAATCTACTCGATGTTGTATGGTTGTGGGTGTGTTGATGTCGACAATCCCAACTGTTTGACGACCTCTGCTAATATGAGGTTCTTCTGGCTTCTGCTATCAACAATAAAATGCAGCGGGGTCCCCTTCACGCACATCTGTGAATGAAAAAGACACTCCCTCTCTTCAGGATATGTTGGTTCTTTTGGTTGAATTATTGTGATCATGACAGTAGTAATGGGGTCTGCGTCGATGATCTGTCTTCTATGAGTATTTTCTGAATCAGATTCTAAATCAGGGTTCGGCTCCTTGTCTTTGATCTCAGCCACCAATGATTGTTTTGAGAAAAAATCTTCGGTGTTGTGTCAGGGGATTTTGTGGAAATCACACCATTTTACAGTGTCCTTCTTCGTCTTTTTGTTACACTTCTTTTCCTATGGCTTGGAATGGTTTTTTGAAGGCCAGTTTTTAGGGTCGTATTTACCATACTTTGGTTTTTTTGGATTTGTAGAATCGAACTGTCACTTTTTCTATTGCTTACATTTCTTCTTGATTTTAAAATCATATCGATAAGCAGCACCTAGTGACGAGATTTCAAGAAAATCCATTTCAATTTGGATGTATCTGTGTAGAGACCCATGGTATTTCAGAACCAAATGTCACTCTGAGTCTTTGATACCCATATTGGTGCACAAGGTATGGAAGGTATTGGTGAAATCCAACACTTCTTGTCCCCTCTCTTGCCGTAGTGTGGTCCATCTCATGTGTTGGTCATCATAGTTACCAACATCTTGACCACATCCACAAAAAAATCCCAAGTGGGCTCGATCCCATATATTCCAGACTCCTCTGTGGAAATTTTCTCCCAGTAAGTTTCCCACCAATGTTTGACATGGGGAAGAGCTTTGTGTGCGAAGGTGATATATTCCCTATCGTAAAAATTGTGAACAAAGAAATAACCTTCTAGCAGATTTAACCATTTTTCTAGGGCATCTGCATCTATCTGTCCTTCAAATACAAGAATATCAAAATTAACTTGTACCTTGAAAGGTGAGGTGCCTCCAAAGTGTCTTCTTGATGAGGATGCACCTGTTGTTATCTACAGGCATTGAAGTACGTGGGAAAAATTCTCCATCATTTCATCTCGCTGTCGCTTGAGAGCTTGCTCAAGCAAAATATTAATAGAATCGTCTACTCTGTTGTTTTTATTTTCTTCCACCATGGAGGGTTTCTTGGGCATGCGAGAGCAATTTTCCTCAAGAGATACAAGCTCGAGACCCAAATTTCTATACTTAGACCTCATTGGGGGCATGCACTGAAAAAAAACGATCAAGAGAAACCTACTCTGATACCATTGATCCAAATTATTTTCGGCATGAAATGAGAGCGGAGATATAATAAATAAATGTACAGAGATATATCATATATCCAATAATATAACAGATATATAGCAAAGATATAAAAATAAACACAAAGATACAATAATACAAAATTTCTATTAATGAGTGAAATGTACAAAACTGTAGAAATACAAAGTGAAAGACTCACTAGAATGGTGGCATCTTATCTCTGAGAAGAGATGTGAAGGATACTCACATTCAATAGAAGATGATTTTGAAATGAGAATATAAAGGCATTTTTATCATGAAGAAAATCCAAAACCCTAACCCCAGAAGATGAAAATCCAACAGTTTTCTGGACCCTGTTTTGGGTAGTTTGGTGTATCAACTTCCCGGGGGCCTAACTTTGGCATACGATCTTTGTTTGGGGAACATGATAGATCATTGTAAAGGTATCGTCAAGGAGATTATTTTTGGGAGCTCAATGAGAGATTTTTGCTATCATTGAGGTGCTCGATCATGAAAAAAATTATTTAGGCCCTCAAAATGCCCCTAGAAGTTTAGGAACTGAAAAACTACTAAAAATAGTAAGTTGCCAGAAAATTGTTTTAAGCTAGTTGGAATAGGTGGGTTGCCAGTGATATCCACCTAGATCATAAAGTGGAGGTTTACTTCCTTGAGTGAGAAAAGACACAAATTAGGTAATCATGAATACAAGTCGATGATTGTTGTATTGCTACAACAAGACAATAGTCATGTCCTCGATTTAAGGGTATAACTCGGAGTTAGAAGAATCTGAGCACCATTTCGAGTTTGAAGAGGAAGAGTGGCTCTAGTTGGGTGGAATTAGGGATACGAGATCACAGGAAAATAGGTAAAGACAAATAATCAACCAGAGGACGCTACAAGAGAAGAATTTCTAACATATTGCAGGTAACCATGAAACCCTAGACAAATAATTATTGCGTTGATATCAAAGAATTATCACTTCGATCTCAAAGAATTGCTACATTCATTCCAGTTTTTTTGTGTTTTGACCCATGGTTTATTCTGGAAAGTTTCATGGTCATTAAACAGAAAGTAATACATACCCTATTTTTTTCTCCCACAAGTTATAGTCTTGTAGACTCTATTCTAAAATTGAACGAACGTTGCATGAGTTAAGGTCTCTTAGTATAACAAATTGCTGAGCATGTGGTCAAACCCTATCAACACTAAAAATTCTTTCTATGGAATTTTTAATTTACATAGTTCCCGTAGAACTTTGTTTCTACATGAACAACTGTAGAAAGGTATACCGACTGATAATTTGTCAGATAAAATCCCTCATCTCACCTTTTTTCTTTTCAAGAACAACATTTTGTTGAATTTCCTGACCACCTACCTACCTAAAGACCAGCCCTCACCCCTATAATAATTAAGTCAATATGAATATTCTACAGGAAGCCTTCTTTCAGCCTTCCTCTCCACTCATCATCCTAAAAAAAAATTATGGGAGAAAGATTTAAGATAAGGGAATCAGCAAAGCCTTCTAGGGTTTATGACAACCCTGAGTTAGTGGAAATTTTTCAAATTGTGAGTGAATGGGTTACTTTGAGAGACTAAGGGGGTTTGATGATGAGGCATCCATGGAGTTTGCCTAGATTTTCCAAAGCATACGAGATCAAGAATATGTGACTACAATCATGGGGATAACCATTAGGATCATTGAAGCCTCCATCAACAAAGTTTCTAGTTTTCCTTTGGGCATTCCTTGGGATAAAGAAGAAAGACATGAAAGCATTAATGCCAAGAAGGAATTATTCCTCCATAATGAGAATCCTGATGAGGATAAAAATGGCATTCCTTACCTTATGGCTTGATAATTAGAGAGCCTTACTCTCCAAACACATTGCAACTTTCCCTCCTCATAACACCATGGTATAAAGAAACTCTAAGGATAATGAGAACTAATTGGATTGGGCTAAGGATGAGCCCTTGACTCCTTTTCCCTGTAGATTCTATGGATGACCTCAAACTAGAAAAGGAGGAAGCAGAATGGGACAACATTGTGAAGGATAAGGGATACCATTATCAACAATTTCTCACCAATTATATAGCTTGGGATATGAGAGAGGAATTCAACAAACAACAGTAGGAACAATAAGAGAATGTTGATAGACAACAGGGTAATGAACAACTACACTCTGTTGAGAAGTAATATGGCATTGACCAGTAACAATGCATTGAGAAACAAGAAAATGATAAACAATAGAGGAACAAGGAACAATAGTAGAGTACAGAACAAAAACAACAACAACAGTGAGATCAAAAAGACAATTTTTGTTTGCACAAGGGTGTGCAAGAGGTCAATTATGGGGTGATGATGAGCCTCATTATTGTACATTCTAAAGGCTCATCTTTGACATATTTTTCCACCACAAAATGGCTTAATGTTTTCTTTTGACCATATTTAATAGTTAGTCATGGGTATTTTGTGTGTTTCTTAATGAATGTATATTGAAGTGGATTTTTATGTATAATATACCTTTTTCACTAATATTATTTTGGAAAAAGACATGTATTCCACCAACTAGGTCGAACTGTAGGATTCGAGGGTACCAACCTCCTAGAAACATGGTATTTTTCCCCTTGAGTGAGATGCTAGCCAAAGATCAATGGAAATTGTCTACACCTACCTCCAAGAGCGCTCCTTGTGCATTTATGACCACTTATGATCAACATTAGCTCAAAAATATAGATGTAAAGGGCTGAGATCCATCATTTACTCATCACTCTTTTTTATTTAGGAGGGAAGGTCAAACTCTCTAGTTATATATAGGCTTCTAGTCTAAGAGATAAAATAGTGAATTTCTCGAGAAGCATTGTACGGAGATGTTCTCTAAGAATTTTTGTTGAAGACTAAGATCTTTGATGTTGCCGATGTATTGTTGATATTTATGAAATAAAATGTTTTTTCCTTCAGTCCATTAAAGTTTCTTTTAGGTTCATTGTGCTTCTTGGGTAGGGCCCATCCAAGAGGGATCAAGGAGCCTTTTTACTATTTATGTAGTTTTCATGCATATTGTTTGTTGCTTAGATAGTGTTTCATTCTCTATTGAAGTTATATTTAGCTTTTCATGAAAAATTTCCATTTCTGTTAAGATTTCAACTAACTAGCCAGTTGTAGCAACATCCTGTAGAAATATTCAATAACCTTTTGGAGCATTCCTAGGTGCCTCCCAAGTCTAAGAACCATGGATTCACTTCATTTATTTTATAGTCTAGCTTTGTCAATGCTTTTAAATACTTTCACTACCTTTTCAAACTTCATTTTTCTTCATGTAGGAGTATCCTATAGAAACCGTGCAGATCCTATAGAAATGCATAGTTCTTGTAGAAATCTCATGTAGGTTTGTTTTAGCTTCATACTTTGACTTAGTTTAATATTATTTTTCTGCAAGAATCAACAAACAATAAAAGAACATTTATATTGATAATGATCAAGGGGTTAGATTGCTTTGTTCATGCATTAGTGTAATTTCATTTCCATTAAATTTTTTCTTTCATAATTTAGAGCTTTTACTTCTATCACAGTTCTCTGTCATAATTTCATATTAGATTCATCTTTTTCTTTAGTTTAGATTTCCTTATTCAATAATCTTTGATTCCATAGAATAATTTATTTTCATGCACTTTAGATTAGCTATACTTTCAAATTGGTGTGTTTCCTTCAAAGCAATTAGTTCAAAACTATTTTCTATCATTTTATTTATGGCACATTTCCATCCCTTGATCACTTTCAACCCACTACTACCGACAATTGCATACTGCACATATAGTGCATCACACCTCTTAAGTTTGTACTAACCTTGGGTTTACAAGTAAAGTAGGAGATCAAGGGTACAGTAAATAATTGTTTCTATTCCTGGGGCCATCACAAACTATCTTCTTAATCACATCTCAACTCGAGTTGTTCCTTCCATGACTCCAGTCAAACGATGGTGTGGAAAGAAGCCTTCAATCAACCACATTCATGTGTTTGGATTGTTACCTAGACTCATATTTTTTATTATTTCAGAAAGAAGTTGGATGCAAATAGTTATGATTGCATCATGATGGGATACTCTGAAGAGTCAAAATCCTATCGATTGTTTGATCCTATCAAATGGAAAATAGCTATCAAACAAAATGTATGGTTTGATGAGAAGTATTTTGGAATTAATTTTTTGAATGCCTCCTCTATATTGTTGCAGGATGATCCCTTTGATGTTGTCTATGAAACATGTTATCCTATTCCATTTTTTAGTCCTTCCACTGGACAGTTGAACCTTGTTCTTGTTTTGACTAGACCATTAACCTCCGAGTCGACTAGTCCATCGTCCTATGTTTCGACTAGTCCACTAAATGAATACCCTATGACTTCTGATCGACTTGTTTCAATGAATTGTATTTCACCTATTTAGTTTTTACCTATATGGATTTCCAAGACAATTGAAGCTGGTAGAGTTGATGTCGGTTATGTCTCCTCTGGATGAAAAACTTGAAGTCAAAGGAAATGTGTCAATGTTGCATTAATGACTTGTGTACTTGAAATTTATGATCTTTTTTCCTACTCAGATGTTGAAGGAAAACCTAAGTGTGAACAGGCTATGCAAACAAAAAATGATCCTTTATCAAAGAGTCACACTTGGGACTTAGTACCCTGACTGCAAGGAAAGAACATTGTGAAGTGTCGATGGGTCTACAAGACAAAATTTACCTCTAAAGGTGTTGTTGAGTGACATAAAACATGCATTTTATGAATGGATTTTCTCAACAAGAAGACATTGACTACACTGATACCTTTTCCCTTGTCGCAAAGATGAACTATGTTTGACTTATTCTTTCCCTTGTTTCTCATTTTGCATCATAAATCCATCAGATGGATGTCAAGAGTGTTTTTCTTCATGGAGACCTATTTGAATAAATTTTCATGGAACTTCCACCTAGTTTTGTGAAAGATTCTAACTTGTTTTGTCAACTCAAGAAGTCACTTTATGGTTTAGAGCAGGCTCCCTGAGCTTGGTATGTGAATACCAACAATTTCTTTCTTTGACTTGGTTTCAAACATTGTGAATCTGATCACATATTATATGTACTCCACACCAATGGAGACACTTTGATTGTTGATATATATGTATATGACCTATTACTAGAAATAATAATGACCTCATCCTTATATTGAAGAAACAACTTGTTGACTCCTTTAACATGACAGATCTTGGTACTCTGCATTATTTTTTGGGTCTTCAAGTATTACCACTATGTGATGGATTTTTCATTTCTCAATATAAATATGTGATGGACCTATTGACACATTTTAATATGGTTGATTGTAGGCCCTATGATACTCCTTTTCAATCTGAGGTAAATCTTATCAAAACTTGTCAAACACCCGCAATTGATGCTACACTTTATCAACAATTGGTTGACATTCTTATTTACCTTACTCATAGTCGACTTGACATTTCCTTTGCTTTTAGTGTGGTTTCTTGGTTTATGCAGGTGTAGTGACATACACAACAAACCACTAAAACTCTCTATCTTAGAGGATTTTAGTGCGCACTAACCTACTAAAAGTTTGGCAAGGTACTTATCACTATGAACCTAACTAGGTATTCATTCATAAAACTACTTTCTATACACAATATTTGAGGTTAATCTAAGGAAGTTGGACCAATGCAATTTTGTTTAGATTAAAATTGACCATATGGCCCCTCTCCATATTCAGTCAAACCTTAAATATCATTTGATAAAAACCTTTTTGATCATACAAAATACTCCTCTACCCATATAGGCATTTCTTGAAGGTTGTCGGGGCTTTCCACTAGAGTCACGTTGATGTATATTTCCCGAAAAATACTTTTGATGACAAAGTTGCAGTAACTATATCATCAGTAAATGTGTCGGAAGATAGTACCCCTAACAAGTATGCTTTCCTCGATCACATATCTTGACGATGACACCTCATTCAACATAGGAGCCATTTACCTTTTCCCATGATCTCCTATTTCATGCACACTTATCATGAGGGGATTAGCCTTTCATTTTTTCATGAATCAATCAGTATGAGCATGTAAATGTATACCCCTCACTTGATTATTTACTATATTTAAAGGAAATTAGACACTTTCACTAAGTTTCATATACTTCATACAACCCTCTTTTAATTAAGGCACACTTTTTGAGATAGGCTCCTTTTATTGTTGGGACATGTGATAATATATTTTATTTACACCCTTCGATGACACTTCCCAATGATCCCCTCCTTAAAAATGATAATAGGAAAATCATCATCATCGGGGAATATATCAAGTGCCCCATCCATATCTTCTAATGCTTCTTCCCGATGAATTGTTCTGACGATGCTATTGTATCACTTCATCAAAGGTAACTTTCCACATGCTCTCCTCCCATACGACAAATCATCTCGATTAGAAAATCAAGGTTCATAAATGAAATGATAAGTCCTAGTATATATATGAGAACTTTAACACATGAAGTCTTTATTAATTGAATACATTACATGAACCCCCCTTAGAAAATCACTCAAGGAATAACCAAATATTTTAGAAAAGTATCATCATTGGAAGACTACGACTCCTATGAATGTTTCTAAAGGATTCTCCTAATCAATTCTTCCAACGAAGAAGTGATTGGAAAACCTATCCATACTATTCTTGATCCTGTATATCCAACAACAAGCCAACGAAATATTAAATCTCTCTTTGAATAATTAATTGAGTTTGTATGAATCTGACCAGGCCAAAGTTGTAACATTCTAAGCATTTATTACAAAGGATTAAGGAGGAAAGGTAAA
>JASDQU010819761.1:26339-41149 GCA_032191745.1 Picea mariana
GAATTAGAGTAGTCATTAGGATTCAAAAGAGAAAGGGATTCTTAGCTTTGATTCATATTCTTTCATTGTTATGCTTTCATGATTGTCATTTGATTACTGTTATGTAATTCAAGATAGCTTTATTGTGTGAGCTCACATATGTTATTTGTTGTTAACTCTTCACATGTTGTATTACTTTTCCTTTATGCAATTTCCTACTTTTCTAGATTAATGTTTCCTGATTTCCTAGATTAGTTTCATTTCAACAATTTAGATTAGATTACTTCTACTTCAGTCCTGCATATATAGTGTGTGTGCTTCGTAAGCCTATGAACCTCGATTTGACAAATTAAATGGTTGGGCAAATACTACAATGGAATTAAACGACAATATTTTCCGCTTAACAGTGAGGTGCCTCCAAAGTTTCTTCTTGATGAGGATGCACCTGTTGTTATCGACATGCATTGATGTACATGGGAAAAATTCTCCATCATTTCATCCTGCTGTCGTGTGAGAGCTTGCTCAAGCAAAATATTAATAGAATCGTCTACTCTGTCATTTTTATTTTCTTCCACCATGGAGGGTTTCTTGGGCATGCGAGAGCGATTTTCCTCAAGAGAGACAAGCTCGAGACCCAAATTTCTATGCTCAGACCTCGTTGGAGGAATGCACTGAAAAAAATGATCAAGAGTAACCTACTCTGATACCATTGATCCAAATTATTTTCGGCATGAAATGAGAGCAGAGATATAATAAATAAATGTACAAAGATATATAATATATCCAATAATATAATAGATATATAGCAAAGATATAAAAATAAACACAGAGATACAATAATACAAAATTTCTATTAATGAGTGAAATGTACAAAACTGTAGAAATATAGAGTGAAAGACTCGCTAGAATGGTGGGATCTTATCTCTGAGAAGAGATGTGAAGGATACTCACTTTCGAAAGAAGATGATTTTGAAATGAGAATATAAAGGCATTTTTATCATAAAGAAAATCCAAAACCCTAACCCCAAAAGATGAAAATCCAATAGTTTTGTGGACCCTGTTTTGGGTAGTTTGGTGTATCAACTTCCCGGAGGCCTAACTTTGGCATACGATCTTTGTTTGGGGCACATGATAGCTCATTGTAAAGGTATCGTCAAGGAGATTATTTTTTTGAGCTCAATGAGAGATTTTGGCTATCATTGAGGTGCTAGATCTTGAAAAAATTCATTTAGGCCCTCAAAATGGCCCCAGAAGTTTAGGAACCGAAAAACTACTAAAAATAGTAAGTTGCTAGAAAATTGTTTTAAGCTAGTTGGAATAGGTGGGTTTCCAGTGATATCCACCTAGATCATAAAGTGGAGGTTTACTTCCTTGAGTGATAAAATACACAAATTAGGTAATCATGAATACAAGTCGATGATTGTTGTACTGCTACAACAAGACAATAGTCATGTCCTCAATTTAAGGGTATAACTCAGAGTTAGAAGAATCTGAGCACCATTTCGATTTTGAAGAGGAAGAGTGGCTCTAGTTGGGTGGAATTAGGAATATGAGCTCACAGGAAAAGAGGGAAAGACAAATAATCAACCATAGGATGCTACAAGAGAATAATTTCTAACATATTGCAGGTAACCATGAAACCCTAGACAAATAATTATTTCTTCGATATCAAAGAATTATTACTTCGATCTCAAAGAATTGCTACATTCATTCCAGTTTTTTTGTGTTTTGACCCATGGTTTATTCTGGAAAGTTTCATGGTCATTAAACAGAAAGTAATACATACCCTATTTTTTTCTCCCACAAGTTACAGTCTTGTAGACTCTGTTCTAAAATTAAACCAATGTTGCATGAGTTAAGGTCTCTCAATCTAACAAATTGCTGAGCATGTGGTCAAACCCTATCAACACTAAAAATTATTCCTATGGAATTTTTAATTTACATAGTTCCCATAGAACTTTGTTTCTATAGGAACGACTGCAGAAAGGTATACAGACTGATAATTTGTCAGATAAAATCCCTCATCTCACCTTTTTTCTTTTCAAGAACAACATTTTGTTGAATTTCCTGACCACCTACCTACCTAAAGACCAACCCTCACCCCTATAATAATTAAGTCAATATGAATATTCTACAGGAAGCCTTTTGTCAGCCTTCCTCTCCACTCATCATCCTAAAAAAAAATTACGGGAGAAAGATTTAAGATAAGGGAATCAACAGAGCCTTCTAGGGTTTATAACAACCTTGAGCTAGTGGAAATTTTTCAAATTGTGAGTGAACGGGTTACTTTGAGAGACTAAGGGGGTTTGATGTTGAGGCGTCCATGGAGTTTGCCCAGATTTTCTAAAGCATACGAGATCAAGAATATGTGACTACAATCATGGGGCTAACCATTAGGATTGTTGAAGCCTCCATCAACAAAGTTTCTAGTTTTCCTTTGGGCATTCCTTGAGATAAAGAAGAAAGACATGAAGGCATTAATGCCAAGAAGGAATTATTCCTCCATAATGAGAATCCCGATGAGGATAAAAATGGCGATTCTTGCCTTATGGATTGGTAATTAGAGAGCCTTACTCTCCAAACACATTGCAACTTTCCCTCCTCATAACACCATGGTATAAAGAAACTATAAGGATAATGAGAACTAATTGGATTAGGCTAAGGATGAGCCCTCGACTCCTTTTCCCTGTAGATTCTATGGATGACCTCAAACTAGAAAAGGAGGAAGCAGAATGGGACAACATTGTGAAGGATAAGGGATACCATTACCAACAAGTTCTCACCAAGTATATAGCTTGGGATATGAGAGAGGAATTCAAAAAACAATAGTAGGAACAATAGGAGAATGTTGATAAACAACAGGGTAATGAACAACTACACTCTATTGAGAAGCAATATGGCATTGACCAATAACAATGCATTGAGAAACAATAAGATGATAAACAATAGAGGAACAAGGAACAATAGTAGAGTACAGAACAAAAACAACAAAAACAGTGAGATCAAAAAGACAATTTTTGTTTGCACAAGGGTGTGCAAGAGGTCAACTATGGGGTGATGATGAGCCTCATTATTGTACATTCTAAAGGCTCATCTTTGACATATTTTTCCACCACAAAATGACTTAATGTTTTCTTTTGACCATATTTAATAGTTAGTCATGGGTATTTTGTGTGTTTCTTAATGAATGTATATTGAAGTGGATTTTTATGTATAATATACTTTTTTCACTAATATTATTTTGGAAAAAGACATGTATTCCACCAACTAGGTTGAACCGTAGGATTCGAGGGTGCCAACCTCCTAGAAACATGGTATTTTTCCCCTTGAATGAGATGCTAGCCAAAGATCAATGGAAATTGTCTACACCTACCTCCAAGAGCGCTCCTTGTGCATTTATGACCACTTATGATCAACACCAGCTCAAAAATATAGATGTAAAGGGTTGAGATCCATCATTTACTCATCACTCTCCTTGATTTAGGAGGGAAGGTCAAACTCTCTAGTTATATATATTCTTCTAGTTTAAGAGATAAAATAGTGAATTTCTCGAGAAGCATTGTACGGAGATGTTCTCTAAGAATTTTTGTTGAAGACTAAGATCTTTGATGTTGTCGATGTATTGTTGATATTTATGAAATAAAATGTTTTTTCCTTCAGTCCATTAAAGTTTCTTTTAGGTTCATTGTGCTTCTTGGGTAGGGCCAATCCAAGAGGGATCAAGGACCCTTTTTACTATTTATGTAGTTTTCATGCATATTGTTTGTTGCTTAGATAGTGTTTCATTCTCTATTGAAGTTATATTTATCTTTTCATGATAAATTTCCATTTCTGTTAAGATTTCAACTAACTAGCCAGTTGTAGCAGCATCCTGTAGAAATATTCAATAACCTTTTGGAGCATTCCTAGGTGCCTCCCAATTCTAAGAACCATGGATTCACTTCATTTATTTTATAGTCTAGCTTTGTCAATGCTTTTAAATACTTTCACTACCTTTTCAAACTTCATTTTTCTTCATGTAGGAGTATCATATAGAAACCGTGTAGATCCTATAGAAATGCATAGTTCCTGTAGAAATCTCATGTAGGTTTGTTTTAGCTTCATATTTTGACTTAATTTAATATTATTTTCCTGCAAGAATCAACAAACAATAAAAGAACATTTATATTGATAATGTTCAAGGGGTTAGATTGCTTTGTTCATGCATTAGTGTAGTTTCATTTCCATTAAATTTTTTCTTTCATAATTTAGAGCTTTTACTTCTATCACAGTTCTCTATCATAATTTCATATTAGATTCATCTTTTTTTTTAGTTTAGATTTCTTGATTCAATAATCTTTGATTCCGTAGAATAATTTATTTTCATGCACTTTAGATTAGATATACTTTCAAATTGGTGTGTTTCCTTCAAAGCAATTAGTTCAAACTATTTTCTATCATTTGATTTATGGCACATTTCCATCCCTTGATCACTTTCAACCCTCTACTACCGACAATTGCATACTACACATATAGTGCATCGCACCTCTTAAGTTTGTGCTAACTTCGGGTTTACAAGTAAAGTAGGAGACCAAGGGTACAATAAATAATTTTTTCTATTCCTGGGGCCATCACAAACTATCTTCTTAATCACATCTCAACTCGAGTTGTTCCTTCCATGACTCCAGTAGAACAATGGTGTGGAAAGAAGCCTTCAATCAACCACATTCGTGTGTTTGGATTGTTACCTAGACTCATATTTTTTATTATTTCAGAAAGAAGTTGGATGCAAATAGTTATGATTGCATCATGATGGGATACTCTGAAGAGTCGAAATCCTATCGATTGTTTGATCCTGTCAAATGGAAAATAGTTATCAAACAAAATGTATGGTTTGATTAGAAGTATTTTGGAATTAATTTTTTGAATGCCTCCTCTATATTGTTGTAGGATGATCCCTTTGACGTTGTATATGAAACATGTTATCCTATTCCATTTTTTAATCATTCGACTGGACAGTTGAACCTTTTTCTTGTTTTGACTAGACCATTAACCTCCGAGTCGACTAGTCCATCGTCCTTTGTTTCGACTAGTTCACTAAATGAATACCCTATGACTTCTGATCGACTTGTTGCAATGAATTGTATTTCACCTATTTAGTTTTTACCTAGATGGATTTCCAAGACAATTGAAGCTGGTAGAGTTGGTGTCGGTTATGTCTCCTCTGGACGACAAACTCGAAGTCAAAAGAAATGTGTCAATGTTGCATTAATGACTCGTGTACTTGAAATTTCTGATCTTTTTTCCTACTCAAATGTTGAAGGAAATCCTAAGTGGGAACATGCTATGAAAATAAAAAATGATCATTTATCAAAGAGTCACACTTGGGACTTAGTACCCCGACTGCAAGGAAAGAACATTGTGAAGTTTCAATGGGTCTACAAGACAAAATTTACCTATGAAGGTGTTGTTGAGTGACATAAAACGTGCCTTTTGTGAATGTATTTTCTCAACAAGAAGACATTGACTACACTGATACCTTTTCCCTTGTCACAAAGATGAACTATGTTCGACTTATTCTTTCCCTTGTTTCTCAATTTGCATCGTAAATCCATCAGATGGATGTCAAGAGTGTTTTTCTTCATGGAGACCTATTTGAATAAATTTTCATGGAACTGCCACCTAGTTTTGTGAAAGATTCTAACTTGTTTTGTCAACTCAAGAAGTCACTTTATGGTTTGGAGCAGGCACCCTGAGCTTGGTATGTGAATACCAACAATTTCTTTCTTTGACTTGGTTTCAAACATTGTGAATCTGATCACATATTATATGTACTCCACACCAATGGAGACACTTTGATTGTTGATATATATGTATATGACCTACTCATTACTAGAAATAATAATGACCTCATCCTTATATTGAAGAAACAACTTGTTGACTCCTTTAACATGACAGATCTTGGTACTCTGCATTATTTTTTGGGTCTTAAAGTATTACCACTATGTGATGGCTTTTTCATTTCTCAATATAAATATGTGATGGACCTATTGACACATTTTAATATGGTTGATTGTAGGCCCTATGATACTCCTTTTCAATTTGAGGTAAATCTTATCAAAACTTGTCAAACACCCGCAGTTGATGCTACACTTTATCAACAATTGGTTGACATTCTTATTTACCTTACTCATAGTCGACCTGACATTTCCTTTGCTTTTAGTGTGGTTTCTTGGTTTATGCAGGTGTAGTGACATACAAAAAAAACCACTAAAACTCTCTATCTTAGAGGATTTTAGTGCGCACTAACCTACTAAAAGTTTGGCAAGGTACTTATCACTATGAACCTAACTAGGTATTCATTCATAAAACTACTTTCTATACACAATATTTGAGGTTAATCTAAGGAAGTTGAACCAATGCAATTTTTTTTAGATTAAAATTGATCATATGGCCCCTCTCCAATTCCAGTCGAACCTTAAATATCGTTCGATAAAAACCTTTTTGATCATACAAACTACTCCTCTACCCATATAGACATTTCTTGAAGGTTGTCAGGCCTTTCCACTAGAGTCACGTTGATGTATATCTCCCGAAAAATACTTTCGATGACAAATTTGCAGTAACTATATCATCAGTAAATGTGTCGGAAGATAGTACCCCTAACAAGTATGCTTTCCTCGATCACATATCTTGATGATGACACCTCATTCAATGTAGGAGCCATTTACCTTTTCCCATGATCTCCTATTTCATGCACACTTATCATGAGGGGATTAGCCTTTCATTTTTTCATGAACCAATCAGTATGAGCATGTAAATGTATACCCCTCACTCGATTATTTACTATATTTAAAGGAAATTAGACACTTTCACTAAGTTTCATATACTTCATATAACCCTCTTTTAATTAAGGCACACTTTTTGAGAGAGGCTCCTTTTATCATTGGGAAATGTGATAATATATTTTATTTACACCCTTCGACGACACTTCCCAATGATCCCCTCCTTAAAAATGATAATAGAAAAATCATCATCATCGGGGAATATATGAAGTGCCCCATCCATATCTTCTAATGCTTCTTCCCGATGAATTGTTTTGACGATGCTATTGTATCACTTCATCAAGGGTAACTTTCCACATGCTCTCCTCCCATACGACAAATCCTCTCGATTAGAAAATCAAGGTTCATCAATGAAATGATAAGTCCTAGTATATATATGAGAACTTTAACACATGAAGTCTTTATTAATTGAATACATTACATGAACCCCCCTTAGAAAATCACTCGAGGAATAACCAAATATTTTAGAAAAGTATCGTTGTTGGAAGACTACGAATCCAATGAATGCTTCTAAAGGATTCTCCTAATCAATTATTTCGACAAAGAAGTGATTGGAAAACCTATCCATACTATTCTTGATCCTGTATATCCAACAACAAGCCAATAGAAGCTTAAATCTCTCTTTGAATAATTAATTGAGTTTGTACGAATCTGACCAGGCCAAAGTTGTAACATCCTAAGTATTTATTACAAAGGATTAAGGAGGAAAGGTAAACCATAAAACTCTTGCTAAACATGTGAAAGTGTAACTTCTCATACTATGATAGAACGATAAATTCAAATTGCTATGAAGCCTCAAGTAAAGAGGTATGCATAATATATGTCTTGTGTGCAAACTAGAAAAGAGAAAAACCTAGAGAGATCTAGGCCTACACCTATTATCGGCGTGGACTCTATCACAGTAACAGACACCAATTTCTTCGATAGGAGGGAACACTTACCAAGGTACCAAAAAATCTATCATATGTTCTATAATGATGATTATCCATCCAATGGCGAAGTTATATATATATATATATTAGAATATCAAAAGAAGTAGTATTCACACTCTAGTGGCTCACTGATGATTTTCACGTACAACAACATCGCACAATGGTTTTTTACCCACCTCCAAAAATTGACAACCACCATCGTCAACGAGTCGAAAGTTATGATCACTTCCTTGAAATATGAAGATATCTAGATCAAGTATCAAACCCTTGAACCTATAGTATCATTACACAAATTCTTTCTGGAGAATTTCATGATCAAGAATGAATACTTCAAGGAACTAATGGAAAAATGGTACAATGACAAGTTTATGTGAGTTAAAGAGGGAGAAAGATACATCCCAACTTAGTATTTGAAAATTACATGAATGTTGTTGAACACAATTATCTATTCACTGTACGGTGAAGAAACTAGCACCCACTTCATAATGAAATGGTTTTTTATGGCATATATGATGGTGAAGACAGGAAAATTGTTCAACTGGGCAAACATCCCGACTTTCATCATTTTTAACAAAGCAAAGGAAGCTCCAGGTATGAAAAACCCTCGATTTTATATGTTAGCATATTTTATTGATGAAATCTGTTATATGCACCATTTCCCTGCTTTTGAATGGAGTTGGACTCCAAGTCACTCTCCAATTCATATCTATTACTCAAAATTGTGCGATATGAATTACAAAGAATATTTTTACAACATATATGACTTTTTCTTATCCCCTTTGTACAAGTTGATTTTTGGGATTTATGCACACAGGATATCTCAAGGGGCCATAACAGCCCTATGAGAGATAGGATATTGGTATGTAACAAAATATTATACGTATATCATGGTGTATGGGAGTACCAGGTTGCCACATCTTTTACCCAAGTATGTACTTGACAAATTTTTAGCCAGAGAAATTGCATATGAAACAGTAGAAAAGGGGATCATGGCATATCTATTAGAGAAAAACAAGAAATACTAGCGAAATTTCCCACTACAAGTAGGAAGATATACTCTGTCCAACAAACCCCATGTTGAGAAGGAAGTATAATCCTTGAGGGAAATATGTCTATGCACAGGGAGCCTAAAAGGGCATGATCCACATAATATAGTGTATGACCATGTTAAATCAGTCAAGCTCACAAACTAAGTTATTCATGAAGTGAACTTTGAAAAAAACCTCTTCGAAGGGGATTTATTTTTTGAATAAGAATTACAAAGGTTGCAGGATCAACCAGCCAAGGAAAAGCTCCAAAAGGAAGAAGACGAAGAGAGGAATGCAGTAAAGGAAAAATTCAAAATGTTACTATAGAAGGAAAATGAGAAGTTGGAAGCTAAGGAAAGGGAACGAGCAAAGAAAGTTGAGGATAGAGAAAATAAAGCTAGAGAAGTAGAAGAATAAAAGGGATGAAAGAAAAAAAAAGAGTTGGAAAAGAAGAACACCAACCAATATGAAACCCTAAATAAAAATGATGAACGAAGTAAAGGGAATGTTGAAAAGGAAATCAAAACCAAACAAGATATGGATCTAGAAAAGAAGAAAAGGGAATATGATGAAAGACACAAAGTAGGATCTGAAGAAGAAGAGAAAAGAAAGAAAGTAGAGGAAGACTAGAACCAAGAAAATGAAAAAAACAAAAACAAGATGAGATAAAAAGAGTCTCATCTAACATTGGTGCAAGTATAATTACCATTCCTATTGAAGAATGGACTCCTATAGCATCCATCTCGAGAAATCTTTCTGACACATCTCAGGAAGTAGGGCTGAAGGATGTTGTTGTGGTTGTAGGAGAATATTATTACAACCATAAGACTAGGGCTATTGAGAGGAGGATAAATAAGATAAAGATGGGAGAATGTTCACTTAAGAATAAACCCTTTGAGAGAAGAATAAAATGGAATGTAGCTCCAGACCCAAATAAAAATGCTATACATAATGCAACATCACTAAATGCATTTGTAAGTGAAAATGTTATGTTATTATATGAAATAGGAGAAGCATTGGATATATTTAGGGAAAGAGTAATTGAACTAGAAGCAACTCTAAACACAATAAAAGAATATTTATTTGGTGAATTCAAAAAAATGGCCAACACAACAGAGAAGCTACACAAAGAAGAATTGCAAAGGGAATTACAACTCCAAAAGGACAGGTTAAATGCTGAGTTTGAAAAAAGGACTAGTACAAATCAGGGATTACATCAAGAAGAAGTGGAAACTCTCAAGATTACACACTCAGAAGCAATGGAACGACTCAAGACCAAACATGCACAATAGATGAAAATGTTACAAGTAGAACGCCTCGAGGTAAGCATCTACAATGAGAATCTAGAGGACATAATAAAAAAATAGAGGAAGACAATAAGCTATTGGAGAATATTGTAGAAGATAAACACCAAGGAGCCTTCATCCTATGATGTATTAGAGAAGAAGATAGTGTTTCTAATGAATAGATCAGGAATGTGCAAAATAAATTCGTTCATATGTTAAATGAAGTTCAAAGAATCATACAATACCAAATCAGGCTTGGTAATTAGTTGGAAATTACAAGGAATAAATACCAAAAGGCTCAAAATTCCTTTGAAAGAATTACATATTGGAAATTTGTATATAATGATCCACCAAGTACCCGGTCAATCTATACATCCAAACATATATTATCTTAATGGTATTATATTTCAATATACTCATTTTTTAACTTATCTTGCTCCTGATCAAGATAAGTTAGAATAGTTTAGAATTGCATTTAAATTATTCATATACATCATCAATTAATTTAGTCATAGATTTTAATTCATATGAGAACATTTTGTTTTCAGATTCATATTTATATAATAGTTTAGAATGGAAACCATGCACACAACTTGGTCAAAAATGTCCTCCCAAATGATATTAGGTCTAATTGGGACCTTCCATCGAGCGTTCTTTCTTACCTGCTTGACAGGCCATTTTGAACCCATCAACAAAAATGGTGTTAGAAGGAGGGCCATCAAACTGAATGGATGCAAACAAAATGTTAAACCCTGCCTATTTTATTCTACTAATCAACACTACGCGGTCTAGTGATTCTCACCATTCGAACCTGAAACAAGCCTTTCATCCTATATCATACTCTATAGATACTCTTGCTCAGGTTTCCACTCAAAGAGGTTCTATACTCTCCGAGGATATAACCCCAACCCCTCACAATTATATGAGAGATGAGCTTGAGACCATAATAAGAGAATCCCATGAATGTTTGTTGACTCGACAGTGGAGTAGCATACTGACCAACTCCCTATTGACTATTAAGTACCCCAAGACCAAATAATCCCTACGAAGGAAGACCCATTCACCCACAAGAATAAAACAACCATCAGGACACCCAAATATTACTTATCTCAAGTTTTACAAGGTGTTTTAGAATCTTGTGATTTCAAACTAGAACTCTTCTTACTTTTTGGTGGTGGTGGACCTCCCTTGTCGCTCGAATCTCCACCTCGAACACCAAGGAGTGATCATAAAGACAAGTCTAAAGGACTAGAAGGAGAATCAGAAGGAAACAATGAAGGGGAAGGAAGGCAACTGATCCTTTTCAATCCTCATCTTATGGCTGAGACTAATCAAAATCCACCAAATAACCAACCATGGTTAGTTCTCGATGTTGTTGCAGTCCCTAGGGAACTTCATGACATGCCCAACTGTCCCAAGAAATTTCTACCCAAGTTTAATCCCGACAAGAAAGGGAACTTCATGACATGCCCAACCGTCCCAAGAAATTTCTACCCAAGTTTAATCCCGACAAGAAAGATTATGTAAGATAACTGATCCCCTAATCCTTACTTAGGTTGATGGGGTGTTAAAATTTCCTCTTTTTCCACTCAGTTATTTTCTCTAAGTAAACCTCATAGATGTATTTTTCTCATCGAGAGCTTTCCAACGACTATAACTATGATCAGTTCTGAGCTCTAGATCAAAAGTTACAACCTTCCAAAGTTTTTAGGCATTCATTTTTCAAATTCCACCTCACTGCCACGTGGCACCTTGTTACTCATTCCATCCAACATGGTGTCTATGTGGCACCTGCTTAACTCATCATTTTAGGTTTTTCTACCCACACCAACCTAAATTCATCGTAGGCTTTGCTCTGGTGGAGCTCCAAATTCTCAATCCTCAAATTTTCGATGACGATCCACCTATCGGGCCCCTCCTAGATCCGATGGTCCTTAGGCCAAGAATTCAACAACTCTGGTTGTGTCGGTGATACTAACTATCACATAGGTAATATTCCAAGTCTTTGATGATTCATCATAGTGCAAGGATGGGACCCACAAAGACCCACAACTAAGATTGCATCTCACGCATCCACCGANGTCCTCAAATACTTTTATGATGATTTCATCTTCAGGGGCCTTCCTCTTGTCTTCTATCTAGACCTCTGATTTCCCTTGTCCAACGAATGGATAGGATTTAACAACATCTAGATCTGACGGTCTAGATCATACTCAAAGGCCTAAGGACCACTTGTCCTTGCGGGACCACTCCAGTCTCTCCAATCACTCAGCAAGTGACACATGTCACCCCCGATACATGTTAGTTCCCCATGTTAGCATCATGACATCATCATCATTGTTCCATATTTAAATGGGAACTAGGACAATCTACGATGGGGATCACCTCCATCATAACCAATCAACGGTTCAGATCTTCCCAAACCTTCATCGTCATCGACACTCTTGGGTCGTCACTTGACTTCACCAACCTTTAATGCTTCTATGGCGATGCATCTAGCACTAACAACCCATATATCTTAACATATATATGAGGGTTAAGGTTAAGGAACATGCCCCCAGACTTAATACTGGTAGGGACTCACACCCGATCCCTTCTACTAATCATGGGATGACACATGGATCAAACCACGGCTAGACGCGTGGGATGAAATGGCTATACATGTCATCACAGGGTTGACACACAGCCTTGTCACCACCTACCACCTATCGTGACACATGGTACGTTCATGTCATCAAGATGTCATTCTCCTTTATCGTCGTCGACACCCTTGGACAACACTCAACCTCTCCAACCTTCTAGTCTCGATGATGATGCCACTAGAATCAACGATCCTAATATCATTGGGGTTACTCCTGATAGATTGATTATTATCATCCCCTATGAGGTTTTCAATGTCAGCATCGTCGGAGCTACCATTCTAGCTCTTGGTCTCTTTGAGGATTCATTCTCTCGACGATGATGCCTTCTCAATGAAGGGTTAAGATCTACTACTGGTATATCAATGGCTCTCATCCAATCTAAAGATATTCGTGGTCGTCGACATTTCCTAGGAAAAAAACTCACTTCTCCCATATTCTATGTCTCTATGATGACGCATCTGTCACTAATGGTCCTGATCTCGTCGAAGATGTCTCAACCAAATCAATGGTCTTCATCCCATATTCTAGTACCTCGTCATCGTCGCTGAACCTCACATGAGTCCCAACATTCGTGTTGATTTTTCGATAAGCAAGGTTAAGCATGAATTTCATTCCATTTTTATCATTTAACTTAACCATAACCAATAGTGTTTCATCAACCAATATCACAAGAAGAAACACCATGCACAAGAACACAAGAAGTATCCTGGGAAACCCTTCTTAACAAGGGAATAAAACCCAACCAAAATCCTTTTCTATATTATTCAAGAGAAATACCTTCACCACCAATGAAACCTAGGACACAAGAGGGTGCTCAAATCCTATAAGACTAGTGCCCAAGAGAGGTGCGCTCTTTTTCCAAGAAGGTGTACTTGCTGAAATTTCCAAAATCATACAAAAGATATGATTCCTCAATGGGGAATTTACCTTTACTTATACTAGAATAGAACTCTCAACAAATGTGTTTATTGGCATAGCAGGTCCGACCTCACTAGCTCACAATATAATTAATATTAACTAGATTAATTATCTTTTACATTAATTATTAATCACATTAAGTTGGGGCTGACCTCTACCCTTTACATTACAATTAGGGTTACAAGAATGTCTTACTCTTGAAAAATATAGCAAGGGATCTTGTACACCCACTAGTGCTCATCCACTAGGGGCACATCCATAGGGATGTCCATATCTTTGGCTCACTGCATTACACAGAAGAATCACTTCTTCACTAGTGCTCAACCACTAAGATCACATTCACCTGTGGTCGTCTACAGACGCATCCACTCAACAAATCTTCTTTCCCACTGCATTACACAGGAGAGTCATCTGGAGTTTCTCATCAACTCTTCTTCTCATAGGAGGTTAATACATCATCTTCATTTATTTTATCATGACGATGCACCCAACACTTTGGGATTTCACACGTTCACCTTGTTCTCAGCCACAAGCATGTCCAACTCAATAGATCTCCTTTCTCACTGTTTTACACAGGAGAATCATTTGGATTTCTTCTCAACTCTCTATAAGTAGGAGGTTGTCTCTACATTCTAGCTCTGTCTCAGATAGGAACCACACACCCATCTCAAGGTATTTCTCTCAGGTTTGTAAGTTGGAGAATGTATCACATAGTTTCAATGATCAACATCTCTTAGGTTTGTAAGATGGATAATGTCTCACATAGCTGCAATCATCGACACTCCCTCTCATCTAGGGATTCATTCTTCATCATGCTAAGTCTCACATGGATGTACTTTGAACTTTGTCTTGGCTAGAGTCATAAACACTCCCTCTCAACTAGGGAGGCACTCTTCACCAAGTTAGTTTGGTGAAGATGTCTGCAATCTGCTCATGTGTAGGAAGGTACTACATGTGTACGATTTTCCTCTGCATCATATCTCTGATTTAAGGATATTTCATCTCATCATGTTTCTATCCATCAGGAAACACTGGGTTCTCAAGGAGGTTTACACATAACTCTTGGTTATCATCATAGGATCCATCTCATGGTCAAGTAAATCTATCAGAAGCTTTTGAAGCCATATGGCTTCGCACACTCGATGCTATATACTCTACTTTTATGGTACTTAAGGCCACAGAGTTTTGTTTTCTGCTGCAT
>JASDQU010819762.1:0-32016 GCA_032191745.1 Picea mariana
AAAACACTGGTGTACTGTGTATGTGTGTGATTGTTTATTTCTTACTGCTTATTATTGGATAATAATCCTACATTGATATAACATTTGAAGAAAAAGAATTATAATTACGCTATTACTGATTCACCCCCCCTCTCAGTAATCCAACAGGTCTGGTATGACCATTGGTTGTGGGAAGGATTGTGAGAGTTAACCCTAGAGTTCAGAGTTCATGCATCAGGAGAGCCGCGTGTTAGTGCATCCTAGTCTTCTGAAACCTGAAGTCGCGAAGTGACCTAGACTGTGGATCTATGGATCCTTCAGGATCCACCTCAACTGACTATCTACGAGTTCGAAGTTCATGCATCAGGAGAGTCACGTGTTAGCGTGGCATAGTCTTCCGAAACCCGAAGTCCCGAAGTGACCCGGACCATGGATCTATGGATCCTTCGGGATCCACCTCAATCATCTGATCTACGAGTTCAGATTTCGTGCATCAGGAGAGTCAAGGGTTAGCGAGGCCTAGTCTTCTGAAACTCGAAGTCATGAAATGACCTATACCATGGATCTATGGATCCTTCGAGATCCACCTCAACCGTCAGATATACAAGTTCAGAGTTCATGCATCAGAAGAGTCGCGTGTTAGCACGGCCTAGTCTTTTGAAACCCAAAGTCACGAAGTGACATGGAGCGTGGATCTAGGGATCCCATAAGACTCCCCTCAGCCATCTGATCCATGAGTTCATAGTTTGGGAGGTTTGCGAGTGAAAGAGGCCACGAACTCTGAAATGTTGTAACTTCCACCAACCAGTGAGTTAGATGAGGATTATGCCAGATGTTGGAAGGTTTGTTGACTGGATCTCTCTTCTTGGGCTAGGACCCTAGAGAGGGTATGATTTGGGATGAAATCCCCCCAGATGTTGCACGATTCTTAGCTATTGAACACCGAGGAAATTTGGGAAGCTATAAGATATAAACCAAGGGTTGGATTAGTTCCTGGTAGTAGTCGTTAGAAATCTACGGGTAAGTGGAAGAGGATAAATCATTTCAGAGAGATGATTCGAGATGAGATAGTTAAGGATAAAATGAAACTATGATGCCTCACCCCTTAAAAGAGTATTTAGGGGTCGGGTCGGTTACAGATCCTGTACGACGACACATGCATCAACCATGCACTAACACGTGCTCAACAACAAGTGCATCAACCATGCACCAACACCTGTACCATGTAAACCTCAACCATCAACCATGTACATCAACCATCAATCATGTACATCAATCATGACATACACCGTATACCATAGGATATATCAAACAAGTACTATCAATGGTGTACCTCAACCAAGTACCAACATCACCAAGAGATGTATCTCATACATGTGCTATCATATACCAAGTGTATTCCTCATCAATTTATCAATATAAATTACACTTGTACACCATGTGTCAATGCTTCAACAATATACAAAAGACTTTCCTCAAGCATGCACCATAACATCATCAACATTTAACCCTCAAAACATGCATATAAACATACATCTAACTATGTAAAAGACCTAGTGTATGTGATCACAGACCTTCATACCTTCTTTAACTTCAACAACAAGAGAATAACATCTTCATCAAACTTTACCTTAGTCTCAGAGGACTAGTTTTTGGATTGGTCTCAAACCCTACCTTTCAACAAGCATAAATTCGTACATGTAATGAATTAAGGTCTGAAAATTGTACCCATTATTATTCAATATATTCTATGCAACTCCTCCAAGTTTCACTACTTGGAACATCCCATTAAAGGAGTTATAGGAAAAATGTCAAACCTTGTTGAATTCTAGCTTATTCTAGAGAGTGAACTTATAGAGCATGTCATGCGTGGAATATTTGATATATACATATGAAAATAATACAAAACATACTAAGGATTGTACTCTATACAATTCATTCGGTCTCACATAATTTGTATCCTCAATGAATAAATTATGACTGTTTTACCTGGAACATTTGTTTGAGACTAGTTTTAGGACTAGTGAAAAACCCTATTTTCCACAGAGTGTATCTCAGAAAATGCAATAACCCAAAAGCGTAAATTCTTACCATAGGTACCTTGAAATTTATTTTCAACTTCTTCTAGTTTTTTCTATTTGAATCATTCTAGAAAAAATTTATAGTGAAAATGGTAAGATGACCTTTAAATAACATACATTAGAACACATCATCACAAGACTTTATCCTCCCTTGAAATTTAACCTTTCTTTACTTCATCTTCCCTCTGAGATTCGTCTCATCTTTCCTTGGTTACCTTAGATAAGAATCACTTAATCACATAGAAGATATTCAATAGAATGTGTGTGAATATGAGACTCTTGATGTGTATTTATACTCTTCCATGTAAGTGTTTTTCAACCACTTTACCCTTAATTAATTTCTTGTTACAACTATTTTACCCTTTTTCCTAATTTTAGGGTAATAATTGTTTTACCCTTTTTCCTAATTTTAGGGTCATAATTATTTTATATTTTTTCCTAATTTTAGGTTCATAATTGTTTTACCCTTTTTCCTCATTTTAGGGTCATAAGTGTTTTACCCTTTTTCTTAATTTTAGGGTCAACCTATACTTTCTTGTTGCAACTGCTTTATCAATAATTAGTAAAATCATAATTTCTTTGTTACAAATACTTTAACCATAATTAACTTCTTGTTGAAACCACTTTGACTACCAAACTTCTTGAAGACTTTCTAGAGGCTTCTAGAATAATTGACTTCTTGTTTACCTTCTAGGAGATGCTAGATTATTCTTGAGGGTCCTCCAATATTTACAAAGACATATCTCCTCAATCATAAAAATCCACGTGACGTACCACCTATCACCATAAACAACATGACATGTACTATCCATCTATGATAGTATTACTTTCAAATACACTGACCTTCATGTATTTATTCATCGATCAATTGTGGATTCCACGACCATACCTTCGAGGCTACATATATATGTCATCAAATGAACCCAACACATATGATGACATCAACCACTCCATCAATGAAAACTAACTATCCATCTATCTCAACCACATCTCTAGGGGTTCACGACTTCTCCAATGGTTGAAATCAATTTCCAAGGGTTGACATCAATGACAACCAATGGTCAAAACCAATTGTCCAACAAAACTCTCAGTTGCTCTAGGATTGTTCACAACATCCTTCACAAGGCTCTTGAACCATTTCCTCAATAGGAAAATGCACTACAAGCTTACAACCTATTTTACAGACACACATGTCACATTTCCAACATAAACACAACTCAATAATGGTTTCCTTTAAGCACAACATGGTTGGTTCTCTTCCCAACACTCAACTCCTCCCTTACTACCCAAAATATCCATGTAAAAATTGTCTCTTTTCTAAATACAAAATTTCCTTCTTATCCCTTTCTCGCTTGACTCTCACTCTTCATAAAGATGATTGTAATTGAGCCCCATGCTCCCAATAACTCTTGGATGTAACTCCTCTCACCCACCCTCTTACATAAGTTTAATCATTGGCTTTGAGAAAACTCAACAACAAATTATAAGGTTTATATGCAACGATATTAAAATTAAAGAATGTGGGTTGAATTAATACCCATGAATAAAATCCCCCTTGGACCCCTCTCTCTTATGGAATCATATCCCCCCATCATTTTCCCCCTCTCGTATCGTAGCGAGTTATTATTATTTTTATTAATCGTTTTCAATGTACCATTTATATTGTTTGTCCCCCATCCATATTAAATCAATATGGTATTTTTTCCCCAAACATATCAACTCACCAACCTAATTCACATTTATACAATTACATTATAATTTATGGGAATTAAAACCATGGATGTTACAGTATAGATTTACATAAAAGAAATTTTGATATTGCATGGGATACCTAAGGAAATTGTTTGAGATAGATATTCAAAGTTTACTTGAAAATTTTGGAAAGGGTTGTTCAAAGTATTTGGAAAAATTTTAAACTTAAGTACAACATATCATCCATAGATGGGTGGTAAAATAAAGAGATTTAATAAATTGGTTGAGGATATGCTAAGAATGTATATAACAGATAAGCCAAAAAGTGGGATGATTACTTATATCTAGTGAAATTTGCATATAATAATGGATATCATGCTTCATTGAAGATGAGTCTATTTCAATATTTATATGGTAGAAAATGAAATACTCTAGTTAGTTGGTATAATCCAATATATAGAGTAGTATTTGGGCTATAGTTGCTCAAATAAATGGAAGAACATATGGTCAAGGCTAAGTAAAATTTGAAGGTAGAATAAGATAGACAAAAGAGTTATGCGGACAATGTTGATGTTTTGGTAGTTGTGGGAGGTATTCCCTCCTAGACAAATTTTCTTAGAGAAGAAGAAGATTCCAAGAAGTCAAAGGAATAACATTGAATAGTTGAAGGACACCTCAGAAGAGAAGTTATCCCATAGAAAAATAATAAAATGGAAATATAATTTCGAGGAAGAAAAGTCAGCTCATAGGAAAATAATAAAGTGAAAATATAATTTCCAGGAAGAGAAGTTGGCCCACAAAAATAATAAAATAAATACGAAGACATAGAATAACAATTTGGCCCCATATAGGCACCCAGATTAGTATAAATACAAGGATGTATCATTTCAATTGTATAGACACACAATTCTCCTTCTGTAGTGCGCACTAGGAAATTGCATCTGCAGTTGTGGTAGTTTTACTATTTCTGGGTTCTAGCTCTCTTGGAGAGTGTGCCCTACTTGGGGAAAGATATTCTTGGTGGCTCTTGGTGGTTTCTCTTATGCGCTACCTATGGAAGAGTTGCGCTAATATTGTGTGTTGTTTCCCAGTTGCTTCACGCCAGTTGCAGTTGCAACTATAGTTGTTGTTGTAGTTGCAGTTACAATTGTAGTTACAGGTACAATTCAAGTTGCAGTTACTGGTTTCTAGTTTCCAGTTGTGCCAGTTATGTGTTTCTACTCAGCTGTCTATCCTCACTAGGTTTTGACAAGAAGAAGAGATAAGTATTTTTTATCAGTATTTATGCATTGTTGATTTTCTCTTGTGAATAGAGATTGTTCATGGTTGTATTGGAAAGATTCTCTCTAAGAAAAGTTGGCTAGGTTTTCCCAGGATAAATATTTGTGTCTTCTTGTGCTTGTTTATCTGTTGCTTATATATTTCAGTATATGCTTATTGAATGTTAAAATAAGATAAAAATGCTATGGTAAATCTAATGTTAACAAAATTAATTAAAAATATAACATGGTATCATATCTGGTTACCTTCAAAACAATCTAACCACCGGAAGGAAGATTGTGAGATTTACCACATTGTTGAGATTTTCCGCTGCACATGCAATATGTCGTTGCACAATTTTCTTTTGTCAAGATATTTGAGCACTTATTATAAATTCAATTGGGAAAAATATTAGCATAGGTCAACTCGCCTTGCCCTGCCACACCTACTGCATCTTTTAGATTGAATTTTCGTCCAAGTTGAATTTTTAGGGTTTTAGTCTTATTGACATTTTCTTGGACATTGAACTTGCTAAATCAGATTTCTAAATCTTTCTTGTTGTTGATGTAATGTATCATATTAGAATACAAATATGGATGGTGCACTTTATATAAGATGAGGGTGTTTGTAGGATATGTACACTTGACAAAAGAACATGTATCAAAGAAGTGGTAGTAGATCCAAAGGGATCTTAGATCTAGTGCACTGAGAGGAAGCCCAAGAGTTGGAGGTAGTAGTGATGATGTCTCCTACAATATAGAGAAACTTAGATGGGACAAGCAACAACTAGACTCCAGTTTTTCATATCATGTTTGATATTTTATATTGTTGCATCCTAAGTGTTGTAACTAGAATAACAGTCTTTAGAATTCTATTATTTCTATTTATATCAAATGTTTAGTGACACTTGAATATTGTTATTACAATGATCATCATGTACTAATGATGCACTTATTTACAAAATGAAATTGATCTCTTCTAGGAGATGTTCTTTGTTGTTGACTTTGTCTCGGGCAGGTTATCTTATAAATTCCATGGAGTTTACCATGGAGATGTTGTTGTTCTTATTTCTTGTTCCGAGAAGGTTACTATAGAGGAATGATTGGTCACAGCACTGGAAGAGTGTTGAAGAGTGTTATTATTATTTCTTGTTATTGTATTGTTTTGTGTATATTGTCTCAAATGGGTCATAGGTGATATCTCTGATAAGGAGATACTATGACGATTGTTCCCATTCTTATTTTTATTAATGTTCTTATCATAAGAATATTGTTCTTATCTACTATTTTCCCCTTTTGTTGGTATTGTTCCGGGTAGGTCACAAGTGATATCTCTGAGAGAGTGCTATAATCATGGTTGCATTAGGAAACAAATTAGATGGTATCTAGTTTGAGACATGGGCCAGATTATCCAGACAAGAATTTGTATACATGACAATATACATCCATGTAATGGAGAAGAGGACGAATTCATAACCTTCTAGAAAGAAGGGTACTTTTGCAAGATACATAGTATCTCATATTGATATTGATTGGGAGGAGTAGAAGTCTCCAAAGGATGACTGTACATATCCCTCTAGTTCAATTGATCATTCTTCAGATCACCAGGAAGAGTTAGTAGAGCTATAGGGGCCTACCCAGAAATGTTGTAGTAACCAGGAAGAGACCAACCTAGTCCTATGATACTTTGCAAGATGCAAAGGGCATGCAGATATATGGCATTGATGAGCCATATCATAAGGAGGATCATATGGCTCCACCAATGGTGAGGCAGGTGGCCCCACCAAGTACCAACTTAGAAGGATCTAGATTTCAAAGGGAGTCAGCCCTCAAGATCTAGTAGGGAGGAGTAGCCTCCTAGTACAATCCATAGGAGATCATACGTCGGAAGAGGTAAGCAGATGCATAGGGAGAATATGGCTCCAAAGATTATATAGACTCAGAGGGAGTCAATATTGAGAGGGAGCATGTAGACTCAAAGTGAGCCTAATCTCATAGAGAGTCAATCAACTTAGATATTTTCATTCATAAAGAATTATTCCTAAGATCCAGGTGGGAGATGGTCTCACATGGATGAGGATAGAGAGGAGAAAGAGGCTCCAAGGGATGCAGTGATGATTGACTCTACTCTATAATAACATGTTCTAGATGAGACAATAGAACCAGAGATACCTATAGATCCACCCAGAGAAATTACAATTACCAGGAAGAGTCCAGTATGGCTTCATTACAGTTTGTAGGAAGATGAAGGAAGTACAACTCCTATAGGTTGCTTTAAAGAGAGAAATAGACAACACAAGTTTTCCATATTTGTGGCATTGATGAGGAAAATCATTGATTGAGAACCTTCCACTTATGAGGACATTGCAAAGCAGCATGGGNAAGGTTGCTTTAAAGAGAGAAATAGACAACACAAGTTTTCCATATTTGTGGCATTGATGAGGAAAATCATTGATTGAGAACCTTCCACTTATGAGGACATTGCAAAGCAGCATGGGTTGAAGGATGCTATGATGATCTGTGGAAAGTGGTTGAGACTAGAAGGGAAGTCAATGGTGACTTCTGAGTGGATCTACAAGATCAAGCATGTTGCAGATGGAAACATAGAGAAGTACAAAGACAGATTTGTTGCTAGAGGATTTTCTCAGAAAGAGGGAGAATATCATGATGAGACATTGGCTCTAGTAGCCATAAGAAGTGTTGTTCATAGAGAAGCCACAAGATACATGAGAAGGAGTCTCATGTATAAAAATTGAAGAAATACTTGTATGGGATTAAACAGGCACCCATGGAATGGTATGCCAAGACAAACAGTTATTAATGAGCTTGGGGATGGTTGACCCTTGATATTAGATGACTTGTTTCTTATGGGGGTTGAGAAGCTCACAGATGGGTGAAAGAGAGAAATCACTTCAGAGTTCGAAATTAAAGTATGGATTTGATGGATCTAGAGGTGTGGTAGAGGCCAGATGATATTTTCCTTAGCCAAGGAAAATATACAGTTGAGATCCTGTAGAGAGTCGATATGATGGACTACAATTCCATGGCCACACCTATGGTTACAAATATAAATCTATCGAGAGATTCATCTTCATATTTGGTTGATCCCATGATGTACATACAATTGATCAGATCCTTGACGTACCTGGTTAACACCGAGCCAGACATATGCTTTGTAGTGAACACCTTGAGTCAGTACATGGTTGAGCATGGACATGTACATTGGATAACATAAAATCATGTGTTGAGGCACACCTACATGGTATAGTTGGATATGGAATTAGACATGTCTTGGATGATGTGCTAAAGCTACAAGGTTATGTAGACTTTGACTGGGAAAAGAGTGCAGTGGATAGGAAAAACACATCAGGATGTTGCTTTAGTTTGGGATTAGGTATGATCTCATGGTTAAGCAGAAAACATATTTCATTGTCACACAGTACAAAAAAGGAAGAGTATATTGCATCCATTGTTTCAAGACGTGAAGCAATGTGCCTTCAAAAGTTTCTTGCACAATTATTTGTCTAGAGTTTGAGCCAACTTTGATATATTGTGATAATCAAAGTTGTGTGAAGATTTCATAGAATCCATTATTTCATGACAAGTCAAAACATATAGAGATCAAATACCATTACATCTGAGACATGGTGCAGAGAGGAGCAATGAGGTTGTAGTACATATCCATAGATGAGAAGATAGCGGACATTCTCACCAAGCCTCTATCCATAGTGAAGTATGAGTACTTCAGAGACAAGCTTAGTGTGATGTAGAATGTCTACCCTCGTTGAGAGGGAGGCGTTATGTTTCTCCCCCAGTAGGTTTCCCTTTTGGCCAAGGGTTTCCTAGATTAGTCTTATGGAGTGACTGAGGGAGTGATGCAGTAGTCTTTCCTAGTGGATGGGTGTGCATGGGACTACTAGAAGAGTAGAAATATCATAGCGTAGTCATGTAGACTTTGGTACTAGCTTCATGCTACTAGATTCATAGTCATGAGACTATAATTGCACTACATGGTAGTAGCTTTGTAGCTACTAGTTGATTGCATATTATGACCATGGTTGATGGCATGGTAGTAGTTGTGTGCTACTAGTTGATTGTTGTGTAGTCATGGAGACTATTGGACTGCATGGTAGTAGATTTGCAACTACTATTTGATTGCAAATTATGACTATGGTTGATGGCATGGTAGTAATTGTGTGCTACTATTTGATTGTTGCATAGTCATGCAGACTATTGGATATCATGGTAGCAACTTTGTTCTACTAGTTTATTTCTACATAGTCATGAAAACATGGTGGTAGCTTCATCCTACTAGTTGATTGTTGGATAGCATGGTAGTATTGTTTTTCTACTAGTTTATTGATACATAGTTGTGGATACTATGGTAGTAGTTTTGTACTACTGGACAATAGTTGTGTGCTACTAGTTGATTGTTGTGTAGTTGTGGAGACTACCAGACTACATGGTAGTAGTTTTGTGTTACTAGTTGATTGCAACATAGTTGTAGAGACTATGGAAGAAGTTTTGAGCTACTGATGGCATGGTGGTAGTCTTGGGGCTACTAGATGATTACAAGTATAGTCATTGGACTATAGTGGTAGTCATTGGACTACTAGAAGAAAAAATCTTGGAAAAATACCTCCCTAGCTAAGAGGGAGTGTTGATGTTTTGGTAACAATGGGAGGTATTCCCTCCTATACAAATTTTCTTAGAGAAGAAGAAGATTCCAAGAATTCAAAGGAAGGCCATTGAATAGTTGAAGAACACCCTGAAAGAGAAGTCCGCCCAGAAGAAAATAATACAGTGGAAATATAATTTCCAGGAAGATAAGTCATCCCACAGAAAAATAATAAAGTGGAGATATAATTTCCGGGAAAAGAAGTTGGCCCACAAAAATAATAAAATAAATATGAATACCTAGAATAAGAAGTCGGCCCTAGACATGCACCCAAATTAGTATAAATACAAGGATGGATCATTTCATTTGTACAGACACATATTTATCCTTCTACAATGTGTACTAGGCAAGTGCAGCTGTAGTTGTGGCAGTTTCACTATTTCTGGGTTCTGGTTCTCTTGGAGAGTGCACCCTACTTGGGGAAGGATTTTTTTGGTGGATATTGGTGTTTTCTCTTGCGAACTACCTCTAGAAGAGTTGTGCTCAGATTTTTTGGTGCTTCCCAGTTGCTTCCTTCCATTTTCATTTGAATTTACAATTGTAGTTCCAGTTACATTTGTAGTTACAGTTACAGTTTTAGTTGAAGTTACCAGTTGCCAGTTGTTCCAGTTTTGTGGTGCTAATTAGTTTTCTAACTTCACTAGGGTTTGAAAAGAAGTAGAGATAAGTACTTGTTATCAAGGTTTATTCATTGTCAGTTTTCTCTTGTGAATAGAGCTTGTTCTTGGTTGTATTGGAAAGATTCTCTCTAAGAAAATTTGGATGGGTTTTTCCCTGAGTTTGGGGTTTTCCCAAGATAAATATTTGTGTCTTCTTGTGCTTGTTTATCTGGTTCTTATATATTTCAATATATTCTTATTGAATGTTAAATGAACATAAAAATGCTATGGTAAATCCAATGTTAACAAAACTAATGAAAAATCTAACAAACAAAGGTAGGGTACCAAAATATTTCATGGTTTGGGAGCATGCATACCTAAAAGTTAGATCAATGAAGATGTCCTTGAAGTTGGGAAGTTGTCCTAAGTTAGCACCTAAATACTATGGACCTTTTGAAATATTAGATTAGATAGGGAATGTTTCATACAAGCTTGAATTTCCTACTAACACAAAATATCATAGTGTGTTTCATGTATCATTATTTAAAAAGTATACACTTCATCTTAACAATGTTATTGGTTGGGATTTGATCCAGGTGGAGCCACAGGGATATATTAAAGTGCAACTAATATGAATCTTAGACAAAAAGGTTACATTACTCAAGAATAGATAAATAAGGTAGGTAAAGGTCGAATGGATCCACTATAGCCATGAGGAAGCAACGTGGGGGTTGGAAGATGCCATGGCAGAGGCATACCCACATCAATTTTAAAATTTTGATGTAGATTTCTTAGAATGTACATCGTGTCGATATTGGACTAAGGATGGTGCAAATATAATGGGGACGGGAATGTAATTCCCTAGATTTTATCCATGTAATATTAATTTATATGTATATGATGAAATGGATATAAGTTGGACATATATGAATTTATAATTATGTATATTGATATAAATATACATTCACTAATGGATACAAACAAAGAAGGACAAAAAATAGGGGGTGATGGGTCCACGATAGGGAAACGAAAATGGTCTTAGGCAGCTAAGCAAGAATAATATCATTTTGTTACTATCCTAACTTACTCAACCTTTTATATATAATTGTTATTAAACCTTGGGAATAGTTTCCAATGCGAGATACATGTACTTCCTATGAAGGAATGTGGTATCTCTTTAACTTGAAAATATATTCTATAATTTTTCACATGCAAGAGGTTCTTCTCTCATCCATCATTGTTCATTTTTTTTGTTGAGTTTTTTCATCTAATATTAAGTTTGCATAGTCTCATAGCCATAAAAGTTATGAATAATTACCACCATGAAGCTATGAGAATTTATGGCTAAGTTTATGGGTTTCTATTGAGAGAAAAGAGATAATTAACTACAACTAAAACTTCCTTGGTTCCTAGTAGTAAATATTCTCTAGATATCACGTGATAAAGAAATGGAGGGAGGTGGGATACCCTAATGGATCGTCTAGGGATGAGGGGGAAGAGAGGCTAGGTGATTTGAGAATGTTGTAGTAGGAAATTGTCTTGAAAATTCTAGAAATTATGCTGAGTCAAAGACAGACTAGATTCAAGCCACTAAGGAATTCATCTTATGGATTCGTAGCCTTAGCTTAGGGGTTGATTCTATTATATATAGGTTATTTTAAACAAAGAGAATATGGTTGGGTGGAGAATCCTTCTTTTGTAGCGAGTTGGTGAAGAATTTTTTCTAGAATATAACTATTTTGATTTGTTTATGAATATGAGGGCATATTTTTTTTCATATTATGGATTTATTTATTTTATATTTATTCGAGTTTTGAATGCATGTATTAATTATTAATTATATTTATGTGTTCATAATTGACTATATTGTTTAATTATGCTTGCATAAATCTATATTAGCATGCATGCATTCTATAATTGGTTTAGTGTGAGAGAATTTGAGGTTGATAACGGTACCAAAGAAAAATTTTAGTGTGGTTTTGGTGGTTATGGAGTACACCATAACCTTAATAGTGTATAGAGGTGTTTAGGTATGTTAGATCATGCACCATGAAAAACACCTATAAACAACGATATGAATCCTATCGAGGGAGTATTGCACATCTTAGTTGGATATAAGAATCCTTATGAGGTCTTAGGCATCATGGATGGGTCTCGTGTCCATGACCATAGTTGGGGGAGTGAAACGAGAGTCTTTATCCCTAAACCTTTCTTCTCAAGGTCAAGTGCAATGCATGGGTCCTTGAATTACCACATTATACCTTTGTTGGTAATTAGTTTCCTCTAATGGTTCTATGGGAACTATGACTAGGTTAATTTTGCACCAAGAATGGTTTTAGACATCTAACCAAGGTCATAGGATGACAACAACAACCTTGTGCCATAAATGATGTTTCTCAATCTCAAATTCCATGAAAAATACTTACAATCCACAAAAAATTGCATCTCTTGGGCATGTTCCAACTATGTGATTTTTTGAATAACACTAATGGGTCTTTGTATATTAACAATGGCCAAGGAATATAACAAGGGCCTTGGGAGATTTAACAAATCTTCTCGAGCTCAAGCCTGGTGAAGGATGCATTGAAACACCGCATAAGAATTTTCGAATGGATCGTTATCCTCTAAGTGGGATACAATTGCCATTAATTTGTTTTGGGTAGTAGTGATGGGTTTAGGGGCCTAGTCCATGGTTTAAAATGAAAACAAGGGATTTATGCCTCAAATGATTTGAACAAGGCCTCCAACCACGTTACATGTCCTCTTTATGGGGTGATTGAAATCCAAGTGGTATTACAAGATCCATTAGGATTTTTTTTCTAAAGGGGATGGGATTAGGGGCCTTGACTATTTCCGTGAGAGAAAAATAGGTCCTAATGTTAAATATTTCCTTTTGAAACATGTAAAGGTGAATGAAGTTTTGCATAGTTATGATTTTATGTAGTAAACCTTTGTTTTCATTACTAATAACACATGTTAATTATTAACGTATGTATGTAATTGTTCTTGTAAATTCAGGATCCCCTCTTTTCCTAGGTGTTGGATGAGCTGGAAATGTTGGTTTTAGCTTCAGATTGACAAAAATGATGGTTGAGGTTGCATAAAAAAATGTCTATTTTTAGAGCTCCCTATTCTTATCTCCATTTTCAACCATGTGTTTTTAAATATGATCCATATACTCATCATCGATGAAATTGCACACACTTATAGAGCTGTGTAGATCCCAAATATATATTTTTTGAAGAAAAAACTATTGTTTTCTATTTTTTATTGATTTTTATTTATACATATATGATAATTTAAAACTACATAAGTATTTTATTCATAACTTAACATTTTATTGTCTCACCCATAAAAAAAAAAACAAATTATATGGTGCTCTAGTTTAAATAGAGACATACAAGCTAAAAAAAAAAAAAAATGATGCATTATGTTAAGACCTTGAAACTTGGTCTTAATGCTCGACCTTGTAATTTTATGGCTTCACTAATTTTATTAATTCAAAAAAATAAAAATTAGCATCAAAAAGTATGCAAAAATAGCAATGCACAATTTAGATACTAAACTGAGGACATCTTAATGACAACATATGCATTATATTTTAAAGGAAAAGTAACATATCACTATTAAAAGAATGTAAATTTTTATGAGTTATACAATTTTTTCTATATAAAAGTTATATGTTTAGTGGGATGATTTCATCTATTTACATTGTGTTGTAATAAATTGGGCATGTACATATACTTGTTAGACAACTAAGAGGGGGGGATGAATCAGTTGTTACTGTGCTTAAACAATTATTCCCATTTTAAACTCATTACAGAACACTCAATGATGATCACAATAATTCAGGGAAGTAACCAATAGAGTATTCAACATCAATCACACACATGAAGTATACAGAAACATAAAATCTTGAGGAAACCCATAAAGGGAGAAAACCTCTTCTTCTTCGAATGATAGGCATTATTTTTATGTTTTGTACATCATCTATCTTTGAGCACCAACTCAATGTGAGGCTACCACCTCTGTTTTACAAGCTGCAACTTGCTGAGAGAACCAACTCTCTGGTTTCTTTAGCACCAACTCCCTGAGTGTTCCAACACCAACTAGATGGAAGCACCAACTTCCAGTCACATAGGCACCAACCTGTACAACAGAGAAAAATAGTTCTCCCTTGCATCACCCTACTACCCTGGTTTTTCTGGCTGCAACTAGATGGAAGCTACAACTCCCTATGTTCAATCACCCACTTGAAACTCTGAGGACAACAGTCCTCCCTAGCACCACCCTACCACCCTGAGATATAAATCTTTTCTTTCTGAAATTTATTACAGTGATACAATATTTATCAATGACTTACCAGTCTCATCATTGTTCGGCTAGACTGTTATGTTATGCCTGCATCAGTGTATTCCTACTCGCATATTCTTGTGCTTAAGTTCTCATACAGTATGTTGTTTTCACCATTTTTGCTATGTCTAGCTTATGTTCTTCATCTCTGCATCTTTCACGCTAAGTTCCTGTTGTCTACCTGATCACATACAGTTCAACTTATTTTACTGAGAAACAACAACCTCTCTCTGTCACAACATTTTTCTTTTATTCCTGCTCTCATCATCCATTACACTCCGCATCTCCAATGCTTATGTCGGGAATCTAAAAAATGCTCAGGAATCATGATTCCAACGCTCAGGAACAATGATTCAACCGCTCAGGAAAAATGATTCAGTTAGTGTAATTGAATCATAACTGATCAAGAAATCACGAGATGAAACAATAACCCTTCGATCAGATTCTATTTGATCAGTGTCATTGAATTATTCACACAAAGGCCTTCTCGAATTTTCAATTTGTAACCTCCGATGTGGAGCCTACACGTGCTAGCTCCTTCCCCTATCTTCTATTGATCTGACCTTGGGAGATGGTCTCACATGACCACGTGATTGCAGGTGAAAGATCTTTTCTCGTTAGCCCCCTGTCACATGTGACCTCGGCCTATGTCCTTGCGTAAGAGAATGATTATGGCCACATCCAAGAGGGTTTGGGATCAATCGATTTTCTCCCCACAATCCACCTCCAGCTACCACGTACCATTTCTCTAAAACCGTGGTTTCAATTGCGGCATGCCCTTAAATTTTTAAAGTTCACGCACCTTCAATCCCCGCAATGTGATGAGACCGTCGATCTCACAATCTCGACGGTGCTCTTGAACTGACGAATCAAATCTAACCTTCTTAAATCAATGGTTGTGATCTATTTCGTGATCGAATCTACTATCAGGATGAAAGAGGTCCTCTGAAAGGGGGTCGAGGAATTATCAGAATGAAACCAGGGATGAGATGGTGCCCAAAAGGAGTGGAAATGCCAGGAGTCCCAGATGGGATTTGTGTAGGAGCGGTAATAGAACCATTCAATGCATGATATCTAGGGGGAAGGATTGGGGTGAATCTAGGCAAAAGTGGCATGCCAATGGGAGCTTGGCTAGCCACCGTAATCCCAGTGTGAGGACTTTCAGTATCTGGGATCATTGTGTAGTGGACCGTTTGTAGGGGAATAGTCAAGATGTGGTCGGCTGGTAGAGTTTCTGAACCAGGGAAATAATAGGAAGTAGTAAAGGGTATGGCATCTGGATCGGATATTTCGGGCAGCTCAAGTGTGATAGTGATATCAATGCCTGCTCTTGAGCCAAAGAGATCCTGTCTGAAAATGCTAGTAGTCCAAAAATGATCTTGACCCTTAAGTCTTATGAAAGGTCCAGTTGGTAATCCATAAGACTCAACAACTATGTCTCTGGAAGAGTTCACTCGAACAATACATCTCACAGAGTCGAGAGGAAGTCGGAAGTCCTCTCGAGAATTGGTAATTTGGAACCGTTCTAAAGAGTTAGTTCTTTCCACTTGTGGAGTGGCAACGTCTTGGACTTCACTCTGTTGAGGAGAGCCCTCTGGTGAGTTGGTATGCAAGGGTTGAGAACCTTCCAGATCTTCTGGGGCTAGGCCTTTCATTCTACGTGAACGACGTGGAGGGTCAATCATGATCAAGTTAAAATCTTATGAAAGAAATTATAAGGCCAACTTAGGTAAACAAACAACACGTGCTAGTAAAATCTAGGAATCAAAACCAAGCAAACAAGAGCTTCCAATTCTAAAGTCACTAGTTGGTGATGAAATCCAACATCGTGAGAATGAGACAAGAAGGGGCTGAGTGAGGGTGGAAAAGTTACGTTGACGACCTTCTTAACAGACTTACACTCTGGTGCAAGCTCCCAGACATAATCGTGGGTATACCCTCTAAGGATCCCGAGTGAGTCTGGCCAACGTCGATTTCAGGTACTGTGAAGACTTACCCCTCCACAGTCACCTTGTGTAAGACTCTAAGAATATAGGCTACTAAGGTTACCACAAACAACAATGATGCTTGGGGAAATAGTCGGCAGTCCGATCCACATGCAAGGGCAGGGTATCTAGCCCGAAATCAACTTGAGAGGCTTCCACTCATCATTGTGGGTGTACCTTCAAGTGACCCCCATAATATGTGTAATCTCTACACCGATATCAACAAAGCAGGGTGAGTAACTCTGTCAATCTCAATGCGACCTCAGGTTTGACCCTTGTGTGAGAATGGTTTCCTAGGACAAAATGTTGCAAATGGAATTTGGCACTCCTTATCACAAGATACTATTGTGTGTTTCGTGCTTTGGAGAGTGTGTTTCACTGCCTATTCCAAAGCTCTAGCCTAGCTAATGTTGGTGTAAAAGAGCCCTAGAAAATGTTACTAGTTGTATTTTAAAATTGTGAAGTATTATTAAAGGTTGTTGTTACTCAAGAGGGAGATGAGAATGAAACCGGTGCTGTGTAATTAGACCCAACTTTGCGTAAATAGAAATGAATGATACAAACTTTCGTTCGATAAATTCTATCTACAGCAGGGAGAAAGGAGTTTTTCTCGAACAATGCAAACTACGATGTACAATTCTCTTTTCAAATGTAGTACCAAACAATCATGGCTAACGTAAATCACTATTCATTTTCTTTTAATGCCAAAATTTTATGAATGATTGCTTAAAAGAACAAGACTTAAAAAAAAAAAAATTTAGAAGCCAAAAATAGGGATGGAGATAAGAAAAGGTAAGCAACCAAAAAAAAACAATACTCAATAAATGCCCAAATCAAATCTTTCAATGGAGATAAAAATAAAAATCGATAAGAAAAAGTTTCTTCAGATGTATATGGACAAAGAACTTTTCCAAGCAACAAACAACCTATGAAAAAAATAATCCCAACTTTTAATCTGATCAAAGACTTATGACCAAACAAGCACTCAGATCTTAGAATCTGAGATTATACCCTCGTTGGTAAAAGGCCAAGAAGTAAAACCTAGGAAAAAATGATGAAGAAGATTTTTCGACCTCCGAAAACTAATCAACCACAAGATTTGATGTCAAGAAATAGTCAAACACTAGCAAAAGAAGTTCTTCCCAGATGAACAAACAAATTTGGGCATCAAAAAGAACAAGAAGACCTGATCCAAAACTTTTACAAATGGGTTTGCAGCCTATTAGTAGAGAACAATGTGAGAATGAGGCATTATCACAGTCTAGACACTGGCAGGGTGCGAGAATGTCACACTGGAATTAACAGTGGGGTGTGAAAATGAAAGGTTCTCGCAGGTTACAGAGAGGTACAGTGCGAGAAGGTTTGTAAATTATGAAATTTTGGAAAAGGAACAAAACTTTTGAGTGAAATTCTAGGTCCAGAGAGTCTATAAGGGTCTCCTACAGACTCAGAGATTGGTTGGCAATGAAATAGGTATACCAATAGCAAATGGCCAACAAAAGACAACAAAAATGAGTTGTATCCCCAGTGGAATCGCCAATTTTGTTATAGGATAAATCGATATATGATGACACTAATAGATCTCCCTAGATCCACCTGGATCTAGAACAAAATAGGACAGGACATGACTCTTTCTCTAAGTTGCAATCATCGAATCTACTATCAGGAAGGAATGAGTGACATACCTTTATATCGCTTCCTTAGGTCTCTGTTGTTCCTGCTTCGCTCCGGTGCTCTTGTGAGATCAAGTCCAAGACAACACAAACCAACCAAAGTGAAGATGGCAAAGTATATTCAATGTCAACCTATGCATAAAATCAAGGAGTTATGCAATAAAACAAGAATAATTTTATGGGGAAGGGACATGCCATTGTATTATATTGAATGAAAGTAGAAGATACAACTAGATCGCCTTGATGTCGCAATCTTCCTTTCAGTGGTCCTCAGTTCCAGCACACACACATTCTCTACACTTGCATGAAGAAGGTCCAGTATGGCTTGATAGACAAATGGAGTCTTCAAGCTTCAATTCAAACAGGGTTCCTCACACAATTCTTTCATCAATTCTCTATTCAACCTTGCTTAACCTCTTCCTTGAGAAACCCTTCATCATATAGGAGAAGAAGAGATGGTTAAAGGGATGAGGATGATCCAACTAAATCTAAGAAGTCAGTAGGATGCCAACCATGTGAATGCCAACTCATTTTCTAGAAGATCCTCTTCTAGAACCTTCGTAACTTCCTCTTCCTCTTAAGCTTTGAAACAGGTTCGCACCCTACCTATAGAGAAGACTGCGAACACCTTGAAGGCTAGGTGTAGGGTTGCCTATGAGAATCAGGATTCTTGCACTCTACAACATAGTCAACCTGTGAACTCATCTTAAAAATATGTTTTGTGGAAGAATACAATAGTCACTTTTCTCAGGCAAAAGGTCCTTATGAGAGCCTGAACACATAACTGTAGAGACACCACCAGAGTGACCAAAATAATTTGTAACACTAGCAATGCGACGGGACCGTCGATCTCACGACCTTGACGGTGCTCCTGAACTGACAGATCAAATCTAACCTTCTTAAATCAATGGTTGTGATCTATTTCATGATCCAGGCTCCAGGAGTTTCAAATCTCAAATCTCAAACCTTGCTTTCCTCTGTACGCCAATCTTCTGGAGTCGATGATCTATGGACACATTTCCTTCTTAATCGACGGCTTAGCCTCTACTTCAGGAATTTGACCTTTCAACCAGATCAACGGTTCTGCGGCCCCTTACTTGATTCAACGATCGAGATCTCCTTCGCTGCTTTAGACTTCAGTGATCTCAATTCTCAACCTTCACGCTCTCCTAGAATGCTTTTATCCAAAGTCCACAGATTCCTTCCACGCATCCTCCTGAAATCAACAATTCTCGTTCACTTCAAGACTTTGGCCTTCGACAATTTCAAACCTTTCTCCTTCACATTTTCCCAGAGTATTTTCGCCCAAACTCAACGATCTATTGAAATGTACCCTCCTGCATGATCAACGATCATAAGTGACTTTGGCCCTTCAAGACTTTAGGTTGATTGCTGCTTCATTCTCCTCCAGAGTGGTCACCTGCTAAATAAGTCATAGACGATAGAGACCGCTTGTTTTCGATTAACACTTCCACTTACAATGTCGTTCCACTGTACTAGATCAACGGTTGAGACTGCACCCGAAGTGATATTCAAATCGGGCAACTCATGTCCATTTCGATACTTCGGCGTTCGGGACTTTAGGACTTTAGGCATCTACTAGTGGTGAAACTCCCGAAGTAAAACTCTCGGAGTGACTTAACTTGCTTATGTCACTTGATGATGTGGCATGAGCCGACTGTCTAACACGTGTCACTCAGATTCATGATTTGCACGTACCTAAAATGTCGATTTCATCTTGACACTTTTCATTATCTGACTGTGCCACATGTCTTTGCTGACGTGGGTGAGACATGTAGGCAGTGTAGTGGAGTGTGACATTTAGCGGGTAGTGGAGTGTGACGTCAGAGCGCAGAGGTGGTATGTACGAGTTTTTTGGTGGTTTAATCAAAGGGTAGGTTAGGCAATAAGTGGTAATGAGTGAGGGGGGTCTGATTTGACAGGAAGGTGACATGTATGAGGGTCCCATATGGGAATTACCACCAAATTGGACCCCCCCCCCCCAACGATTAAAGACAGAAAGGTCAGGGGGGTCCGATATGCCTTGTTGAACATAGATCTAAGTGCCCGATTATCACCCACTGATATTAGCATGCCCTTCTTATAACTTATCATGTCCTTCCACTTTATAATGATCTAACAACTGAAATTTACCCCGGCTCTCCGGATCTCCAGACTTCGGGGATTTCAAATCTCAAACTTTGCTCCCTGTTTATCCTATCTGTCACTTAATTTGAGTTGACGGTCATGAATACTCTTGAAGAAGATCCATGATCAATTATTTTGATTTAGATCATGTTTATGTACTACACTTCCCTTCAGAGCTTTGATCTCTTTATATTGTTCGCTTCTCCTCTTGATCTTATTCTTTTCTTGTTTTCCATCATCGTTGTTGTTCTTTCCATCAATGAAAAGCACATGCTTCCTATAAAACATGCCAACAATCTCCCCCTTTGGCATTGATGGCAACCATGAAAGGCTGCACTATTCTTCTTAGACCTCCGACTGTAGGATCCAGACCACACCTTTTCTCCCCCTTTGACATCAATGTCAAAGAAAACATGCTCCCCCTAAGCTGTTGCAATAATTTTCCAGACATATCATATATTCAACCAACACATACTCCCCCTAACAAGATGGACTCTCTTAGGTGAGAGAAGGGATGACACCTAGCTTCTGAAGGAGATATTGAAATGGTGTCTTGGCTAGGGGTTTAGTAAAGATGTCTGCAATTTGTTATGTGGAAGGAATATAATTGAGCTGAACAACTTTGTTTTTAACCTGCTCTTTGAGAAAATGATACTTTATTGGCATATGCTTCATCTTTGAATGGAAAACAAGATTCTTCAAGACACTAATGGCAATGGTCTTATCACAATGAAGTGGAATGGGATCAATATAAGTTACCTTCAAATCTGTAAGAGTTTGTATCATCCATAAGATCTAAGTGCAATAAGTAGTAGTATCAATGTACTCTGCCTCTGTAGTTGATAATGAAATAGATCCCTTCTTCTTACTAATCCATTCTATTAACGAATCACCTAAGAAGAATGCACCTCCATTGGTGATTTTTCTCTCATCCAAACAGTTTTCCCAATCAACATCTGAATATGCAGTTAATTGAAATTTTTTATTTTTAGGATACCAGAGACCATAAGTCATTGTACCCTTCAAATATTTGAATATCCTTTTGACAGCTGCTAAATGACTTTTTTTAGGAGCAGAGTGATATCGACCTACCATTCCAACAACTTTCATTATATCAGGACAAGATGATGTGATGTATTGAAGACTAACTATCATTAATCAATATGTTCATTGATCAACATCAAGTGAAATATCATCTTTACTGAGCTTGCAACCAACCACCATAGGGGTGCTCACAGGTGTAGAATCTTCCATCTGAAACCTCTTTAACATCTCTTTCAAATACTTTTATCGAGAGATAAATATCCATGCAGAACTCTAATTGATTCGTAAACCAAGAAAATATGATATTTCTCCTATCATGGACATCTCAAACTTAGTCTGCATTGAATTAGAAAACCACTAAACTGAAGGGTCATTAGTGCATCCAAAAATAATGTCATATACATAAACCAAAACAACTAATAAATCATCACCTTCAGACTTAATGTACATATTACTGTCAACAATACCTTTCTTGAACCCTTTATCCTGTAGAAATTTGTCCAGTCTATAATACCAGGCTCGTGGTGCCTGTTTCAGTCCATATAATTCGTTTTTCAACTTACATACATAGTTAGGATTATCTATCAGTGAAAATCCTTCAGGTTTCTCCACATATACTTCTTCTTCTAGATCTCCATCAAGAAATGTTGACTTAACATCCATCTGATATACTTTAAAGTTCTTATGACATGAATAGGCAAGAAATATTTTGATGGATTCCAATCTTGCCACTGGTGCAAAGGTTTCATCAAAATCTTGTCCTTCAACTTGTGCATACCCCTTATAGACCAATCTGGTTTTATTCTTAACAATTTTTCCTTGTTCGTTCATTTTATTCTTAAACACCCATTTGGAGCCAATTACATTCTTATCTACAGGTCTAGGAACAAGCTCCCAAATATTGTTCTTCTCAATCTGATCCAGTTCCTCATTCATTGATTTTAACCAATTTACATCTTTACTGGATTCATTAAAGTTCTTGGGTTTCACCATGGATATGAAGGCTATATGTGATTGCTCAGTGTCTTTGATTATCCTTCTCCTAGTTTGTAAACCTTTGTCTTTCTCACCAATTATCTGACTTGTAGGATGATTCTTTTGAGTAATTCTGGAGGAAGGATTTGATGATGTCTGTTGATTTGAGTCTGCCTAAGTATTTGTATATTCATCTGACTTAGAGTCTTATTTTTCTTATTCTTGGACTTGTTCATCTTCAGCTTCAGCTGTGTCCTCTATAGCAGACTCAATATTGCTCACCTCTCTTACTAGGACTCCTTCATCAACCTTTAAATCAATGAAATCAACTAATTTATACAATCTTTTATTAAAGCATATATATCCTTTACTATTGGTAGCATATCCTAAGAAGATGCCTTCATCAGCCCTGTCATCATACTTGCCAAGGTTTTCATTATTATTCTTTATGTAGCACTTACTCCCAAAGACTTTGAAGTGTTTGATTAAAACAAGTCTTCCATACCACAGTTCATAAGGTGTTTTGTCACTGTGTGGTCTGAGGTGGTATTTGTTAAGAATATGGATTGTTCTATGTATTTCTTCTACCCAGTAGGATTGACCAATGTTCTTCTCATTCATCATTGACCTGGCCATTTGCTGAACTGTTCTGTTTTTCCTCTCAACTACTCCATTTTGCTATGGGTTTCATGGGATTGTGTATTCTCTCTTGATCCCATGTTTATCACATAATTCCTTGAAATCACTTGACATAAATTATTATCCTCTATCTGATCTTACTACCTTTAAAGTGTTGTCTGTTTGATTCTCAGTTAAAGCCTTAAATATTTTAAATTTCTCAAATGCTTCAGCTTTTTCTTTGAGAAAAGAAACCCAAGTTATTCTGGAATAATCATCAATGATCATCATGAAGTAGTTTTCCTTCCCTGTACCTTCCTGTATTGATGGTCCACATAAATCCATATGAACTAATTGGAGTGGTTTCTCTGTTGAAGTAGAGCTCTTGGATTTAAACTATGTCCTGGTTAGCTTTCCTACTTGGTAGGGTTTACACACAGAATCTTGTGGCTTTGTTATTCTTGGAAGATCTTTTACTACCTCAAGATTTTTGAGCTTGATTAAGTGGTCAAAGTTTATGTGTCCAAGTCTCCTATGCCATAACCAACTTTCATCATGTTTTATTATATGACACTCTTCTCTATCTTATTTCAGCACATATACATTATTATCTGTCCTTATGCCTTTAGCCACCACTTGTACTGAGTTTATAGACTTTATCTTACAATATTTGGAATTGAACACCACTTCACATCCTCTGTCACACATTTGACTTACACTGAGCAAATTATGTTTCAGCTCATCTACAAGCATAACATCTTGGGCTTTTCCTTTACCATTACTCAAACTCACCATCCCTTTACCCTTGATTTTACCTGGTTCATCATTTCCAAAGGTCACATTTCATTTTTTTCTTTTACTTATAGACATAAACTTATCCTTGTCTCCAGTCATGTGCTTGGAACATCCACTGTCTATATACCAGCGGTATTTTTGTTTTTTAGATGAAAGTACTACACCACATTTTTCACTATCTTTCTTTTTCCATGTGTTGGCATTTCTAGCTAAGGGTTTTATCCTTGGATCTGCTTTGTAATTCTTCATATGGCAGTTTGCAGCTTTGTGGCTGAAGTTATGACAATTATAGCATTTGAGCTCATTGTTCAATAAGTCAAAGTGATTGGTGCAACTTTGTATACTCATTGGTTGTTTAGTTCTATGTTGCAAATATTGTTTATTTCTTGATCTCCTCAGTTGCATGTCTCTAAACTTAATTTGACAATTTGCATTCTTATGACCAAAATTAGAGAAGTAAAAACAGTAACCATGGAAGAAATTTTGGTACCTGAAGGATGGACTTCTTCTTGGAATTTGTTTCTCCATATTATGATATCTTTGTTTTTCTATCAGGGATCATATTGTTTTTATTAGCTTTTGGTGGTAGAGTACTCACATGGTTTGATTGTATGTTGAATTGGAACTTGATTATCTTTACTAGCTCTTTTCTTTCAGGTTGTTTGTTGCTTGAATCATTTACATAGCTTAAACCAGTCTTCAACAAAGGAGATCTATGTTAGATTAGAATTTCGTTTAGTTCTATTGAGGCTTTAGTGCTTGGAAGATTTTGGAGATACAATGTTTTAAACTTCTCCATCTCTTTTCTAGTTTTTAATAACTCTTCTTCCAAGGCTTCACATATTTCCTTCTTCTCCGATAACTGTTGTTTCAGAATGTCCTCTAATTTCTTTGCCTCTTATAATTCCACCTTTAGTAGGGCAAAGTCTTCATCAGGTTTTTTACTATCTTTCTCGAACTGTATCAACAATTTCTTTTTCTTTTTCTTCTTAAATCTGAGTCTAGCAATTTCTTCTAGGGCACGGATCAGTTCTCCTTCCAATTCAACCACAAATTCTTCATCATTAAAATCACTTCTTGTGATTTTATTATCATAATCCTCTTTGGCCATAAGCATAAATCCATTAACCTTATCTTGACAAGCAGAATCACTATCTGTGTCTCCTGAAGAGTCATCATTGTTTACACATCAACTTTTTTTTTTTACCAAATCTCTTGGATTTGTACTTCTCTTCACCTTCAGCGTCCTGGTCCTTCTTCTTGTGTGGATACTTAGATGCAAAGTGACCTATCTTTCCATAGTTAAAACATTTGAAGGGAAACTTTCCTTGGTACTTGCCTGATCCTTTCTTTAGTCTTCTCACAAATTTTTCTTCAATTTCATCAGGCTCAAAATCCTCATTCTTATCTTCTTTAAATGATGCTTCTCTAGATATGGGTTTATATTTACCTATCCTCATTTCATAAGCATTCAGAGTTCCTAGGAGTTGGTCAATAGGAAGAAATTTTAGATCATTAATTTCTTCTATAGCAGAGACCTTTGGGTTGAAGCTATTTGGCAAAGATATCAAAATTTTCTGAGCTAAAGAGGCTTCCTCAATTTTTTCACCAAGTCCTTTCATTGCATTTACTAGTTGTTCAACTCTCAAAAAGTACTTCCCAATAGTTTCATCCTCTTTAATCTTTAGCTGTTCAAACTGTAATCTGTAGGTTTGAAGCTTGGCACCCTTTACCTTCTCATTACCTTCTTAACTGCTAATGAGTTTGTCCCACATTTCTTTGGTAGATTCTAAGTGCATAACTTTTACAAATTCTGCTTCTGTAAGCCCACTCAGAATAGCATTCATAGCCTTAGCATTGAGGTTGAATTCTAGCTTGTCATCCTTAGAAGCTAGTAAAACTGGCTTCACATAACCAGTCTCTACCACATCCCAGACATCTGCACCTAAAGCCATTATGTAGGTTCTCATCCTAACTTTCCATAAGGTAAAGTTTGTTCCATTGAATAAGGGGGCCTTATTAGTTGAAGTTCCTTCATGGCTAGTCATGTTTAAGCTCTAGGATCTACCCTTAGATAAAAGGAACCCTCTCTGATAACAATTGTTAGACAACTGAGAGGGGGGGTGAATCAATTGTTACTGTGCTTAAACAATTATGCCCATTTTAAACTCATTACAAAACACTCAATGATGATCACAATAATTCATGGAAGTAAGCAATAGAGTATTCAACATCAATCACACACATGAAGTATACAAAAACAGATATTCCTGAGGAAACCCATAAAGGGAGAAAAACTCTTCTTCTTCGAATGATAGAAAGTCTTTTTATGTTTTGTACATCATCTATATTTGATCACCAACTCAATGTGAGGCTACCACCTCTGTTTTACAAGGTGCAACTTGCTGAGAGCACCAACTCTATGGTTTCTCTAGCACCCACTAGAAGGAAGCACCAATTGCCTGAGTGTTCCAGCACCAACTGGATGGAAGAACCAACTTCTAGTCACACAGGCACCAACCTGTACAACAGATAACAATAGTTCTCCCTTGCACCACCCTACCACCCTAGTTTTTCTGGCTGCAACCAGATGGAAGCTACAACTCCCTGTGTTCAAGCACCCACTTGAAACTCTGAGGACAATAGTCCTTCCTAGAAGCACCCTACAACCCTGAGATATACATATTTTCTTTCTGAAATTTATTATAGTGATACAATATTTATCAATGGCTTACCGGTCTCATCACTATTCAACTACATTTCTCTTCTCTACCTACATCAGTGTGTTCCTACTCACATCTTCTTGTGCTTAAGTTCTCATACAATCTATTGTTTTCACCATTTCTACTCTGTCCAGCTTATGTTCTTTATCTCTGCATCTTTCCCGCTCTGTTCCTGTTGTCTCCTTGATCACATACAGTTCAACTTGTTTTACCGAGAAACACCAACCTCTCTCTGTCATGACATGTTTCTTTCATTCCTACTCTCATCATCCATTACACTCCACATCTCCAATGCTCAAGTCGGGGATCTCAAAAACACTCAGGAATTATGATTCCAACACTCAAGAACAATGATTCAACCACTCAGGAACAATGATTCAGTTACTGTAACTAAATTGTAATTGATCAAGAAATCATGAGATGAAACTACAACCCTTCGATCAGATTCTGTTTGATCAACGTCGTTGGATTATTCACGCAGAGGCCTTTTTTCTTTTCAATGTGTAACCTCTGATGTGGAGCCTAGAAATGCTAGCTCCTTCCCCTATCTTTCACTGATGTGACCTTGGGCGATGGTCTCATGTGACCACGTGATTGCAGGCACAAGATATTTTCTCCTTAGCCCCCTGTTGCATGTGACCTTAGGCTACGTACTTGCGTAAGTGAACGATTGCGGGCGCATCCAAGAGTGGTTTGGAATCAACCTCTTTTCTCCCCACAATCCACCTCCAGATTCCATGTACATTTTCTCCAAAACAGTGGTTTCAATTGCGGCCTGCCCTTAAATTTTTAAAGTTCGCGCACCTTCAATCCCCGTAATGTGACGGGACAGTCAATCTCATGATCTTGACAGTGCTCTTGAACTAATGGATCATATCTAACCTTCTTAAATCAATGGTTGTGATCTATTTTGTGATTCTGGGTCTGGGAGTTTCAAATATCAAACCCTACTTTCCTCTGTACATCAATATTCTGGAGTCGATGATCTATGGACACCTTTCCTTCTTAATCGACGACTCAACCTCTACTTTGGTAATTTGACCTTTCAACCAGATCAATGGTTATGCGACCCCTTACTCGATCCAACGGTCGAGATCTCCTTTGCTACTTCGGGCTTCTACGATCTCAATTCTCAACCTTCACACTCTCCCAGAATTCTTTTATCCAGAGTCCACAGATTGTTGCCACGTGTCCTCCTCAAATCAACGGTCCTCGTTCACTTTGGGACTTTGGCCTTCAGAAATTTCAAACCTTTCTCCTTCACGTTTTCCCATAGTAGTTTCTCCCGGAGTCAACAATATATTGACACATACCCTCCTGCACGATCAATGATCATAAGTGACTTCAGCCCTTCGAGACTTTAGGCTGATCGCTTCTTCATTCTCCTTTGGAGTGGTCACCTGCTAAATAATTCATAGATGGTGGAGACTGCTTGTTGTCAGTTAACACTTCCACTTACACTTTCCTTCCACTCTACTAGATCAACGGTTGATAATGCACTCGAAGTGATCTTCAGATCGGATGACTAATGTCCATTTTGGGACTTCAACATTCAGGACTTTAGGCATCTGTTGGTGGTGAAACTCTTGAAGTAAAACTCTCGGAGTGAAGTAACTTGCTTACATCACTTGATGACATGGCACGAGCTGAGTGTTTTCCACATGTCACTCATATTCATGATTTACATGTACCTAAAATGTCGATTTCAGCTTGACACTTGTCATTATCTGACTGTGCCACATGTCTTTGCTGACGTGGGTGAGACGTGTAGGCAGTGTAGTGGAGTGTGACATGTAGAAGGTAATGGAGTGTGATGTTGGAGCGTGAAGGTGGTATGCATGAGTTGTTTGGTGGTTTACTCGGAGGGGGGGTTAGGCGCTAAGTGGTAATGAGTGAGGGGAGTCTGAGTTAACAGGAAGGTGACACATATGAGGGTCTATTGGCACAGGGGCATACCTGAGGTTCACTCCAAGAGCGCACCAACAAGCCCTAGCTACTAGCCCTTTCGGCAACACTTGTGAAGTAGATGTAGTCTCACTCGAAGCAGCTAAGAGGGGGGTTGCAGGACAAAGATCTCTACAGTTGGGGGAATATCAAGCGGAACTAATACAACAATAATGCAGCATTCATATATCTCTTATCGGTTAGATCTACTCTGTGTAGCTATACATCTGATCTAACACAATATTGAAAATAACAGTATAACAAAGACATAGATCCAGGCATCAATCACACATATGACATAAAACATATGTGGTTCACCCTCTCTCTAAGGCTACATCCACAGAAATATGCTTATGATATATTAAGATACAGCTTACAGTTCTGATCTGCGCTCTTAGTCAGTAGATCTTCTCTCTTCTTCTCTTCGTCTCCCACCTTCCTGTGCACCCAGCTGCAGAACTTGATCTTCGCACCTAGCTGAAGATCTTACAATATCAAAATTCTCTCACTCTCAGCACTCCTCTCTCTCACAGTACAATACTCTCTCAACCAACAACAATCAATATCAATACCCAACACTAGTACCGACCCGACCTAGGTCCTCTCGACCTCTATTTATACATTACAGTCCCTCACCGATAGCCTTAGGCTGAAACCTAGGTGTCAAACCCCTAATTACCCAAAACCCTAGGTCAACTTGACCCACATTTTCCGGGCTTCGCCAGCCTGTCTTTCCTTCCTCATCACGAGGTGCTCCAAAGCATCCAATGGTGGCTTTCTCTTCTTGCTGAGTTGTCTATGATTCCTTTCTCTTGCTGATTTGTCATCCCTAATCTCCTCATTCAACGACTTTCTTTTCTGTACTTCGCTCCATTTTTTCTGCTCTTTTGCTTACTTCGACCCAGTGAGAGTCACTGTGTCTCTCGCGTAGTTCTCATTTTACCTTTCCTTCCTTGATCATCGCTTCCTTCCATAACCAAGGGCCAACAGGCCCTCAACACTCACCTGTGACTCGTCCCGAGGCACTTTAGATCTGATCTTTCCATGCAACTTCGAATTTGGACTGCGGAGTGTAGCCTTTTCTTTCTGCTTCATGTCTCCTTCCCATCCTTGTGCAGGTTGTCTTTTCTGTGTCTAGTACCCAGTTTCAACTGCACCTAGTACATAGACACTTTTCTTCCTTGCTTTTACTGAGAGCTGCGAGGTAGCTAGTTGTCATAGTACAAATTCAACCAATTCCCATTTACTAATCCCTCTTTTCATTCTCCCTTCAATGTCTTCAGTTGCGCAGCTCCTCCTTTTGTAACATAGGCGATCTCATATGGTCCAAGCCAATGCGTTCTGAACTTCCCTGGATGTCTTATAAAGTTACTATCATACACCAGTATGAAATCACCTTGATTAAATTCCTTCTTCTTGATGTGTCTGTCATGATAGGCCTTCTCTCTTTCCTTCTATACCTGTTGATGGAATCCTGCCATAAATTTGTCTTCTTCTAGTTCAACCAGCTAGGAAAGCCTCTCATGAACAGTGCCAGTATCATCCATGTATGTAAATGAAACAATTCTTAAGCTTGGTACCAAGTACTCCATCGGGCCAACAACTTCAAGACCATAAACCAACTTGAAAGGGGTCTGTGTTGTTAATTTTTTGCAAGTGGTTCTATAAGCCCAGAATACTATTGGTACTCTTAAATCCCAGTCACCCCTATTCACACTGCAAATCTTTGTCAATGTTGTCTCCAAGATTTTATTGAATGCTTCAACTGTGCAGTTTGCTATGGATGGTAAGGTATACTCTTCTGGTGGTGGACTACAAATTCTTCAGTCAGGGCTTCAACTGTCTTGTTGATGAAATGAGTGCCTTGATCACTCATAAGGGTCTTAGGGCATCCAAACCTGGTTATTATATCATCAAATATAAAACGTGTGGTTGTAGTTGCACTAAATTCCTTGACTTCTCTTGCTTCAGCCCATCTAGTCAGGCATTCTTTTGCAGTCATAATATGCCTTTCTCCTGTGCACTTCCCTAGTGGGTTTATAGGTCCCATGAAGTCAATGGCCCATTTTTCAAATTCTTGTAGGTTCATCTGCAGTGCTAATGGAATTTCATCTATTTTGGATGGTTTTCCAACTCTCTGGCATACATCATAGGCTTTGCTATACTCTTTAGCATCTTTGTGTAAAGTAGGCCACCAAAGGCCAGCTCGCAGAACCTTCTGCGCAGTTGCTTTGCTTGCATAATGTCCTCCTGCAATGCCTTTATGAGATTCTGTGAGGATTAGTGGCAATCTGCCTCCATCACACATCTTCTTAGTATCTCATCAGGTCCCATATTATATAGCTGACCAGCTATTAGTGAAAAGTCTGCAACGCACACCACTAGTTGTTTCTTCTGGGAAATTGTATATTCACTTGGAGCCATTCCTGTTGATAGGAATTGGACTATGTCTATGAAGTGGTCATCCATATTCCTAATGGCAAGTAGATGTGCATTGGTAGTGTATCCTCCATACTGGTGGGTTCTTTGCCATGTTCCAACCTTGACAGGTGGTCAGGTCCCTTGTTCATTCTTCCTGGCTTAACTATGATCTCAAAATCATATTCTTGAAATAGGAGAAGCCATCTGCATATTCCCCCCCACCAACACTGGCTTGTTGACCAGATAATTCAGTGCAGAGTGATCAGTAAGAATTTTAAAGTGTCCTCCTAGTAAGTAATGGTGGAATTTTTGCAGCGCATACACCATGGCTAATCCTTCTCTCTCTGTAGTAGTGTAATTGATTTTAGCTCTGGATAGATTTCTGCTGGCAAATGCTAATGGATGATCAATGTCCTGTTCTCTAGGTTGTGCTAGTACTTCTCCTAATGTAATGGAAGATGCATCAACATGCACATGAAATTCCTTGCTCCAATCTGGAAAGACCAGAATAGGTGCAGTCACCATCTTTTGTTTCACTGTGTCGAAGCTCTGCTGGCATTCTTCTTTCCAACCAAAATGACAGTCTTTCTTTAATAACTTCTCCATTGGCACATTAATCTGAGCATATCCTTTGATAAATTTCCTGTAATAGACAGTATGTCCTAGCACAATGCGTAGTTGTTTGAATGAGGTAGGAGGTGGAAAATGAACTATAATTGCAATTTTGGATGGGTCCACCAACAATCCTTGCTTGCATACAATATGAACTAATAATACTCCAAATGGGGAGAAGAAGATTCACTTCTTCAAATTCAAAGAGATTTGACATTGCCTGCATTTATCCAACATTAGCCTGAGACATTCAACATGATTTTTCAGCAAACTAAAAATAGTTCAGTCATCAAAATAGGCTTCTAAAAACTTATGCAAAAATTCTTTGAACGCTTCGACCACCACCCTAGAAAAGATCATTGGGGAATTCTTCAATCCAAATGGCATCACTGTGTATTGGTAGGATCCCCATTCTATGGCAAATGTGGTTTTTTGGT
>JASDQU010819763.1:0-11745 GCA_032191745.1 Picea mariana
AGCGAATTGAAATCAGTGGTAGGAAGATCATTAAAGAATACTTGGAACTGCGGGACAGGATTTCCCACGGAAAAATATTTGGCTTCGAGAACCTTGATCACATTTTGTACAGCCAATAGAGCATTCGGTCCGGATGAACAACCCAGGTCTGCAATGCAAAATGTCTTGCAATCCAATATATCCATGGATAAAATGCTTTCCTCCAACATAGGCTCTACGAGTTCTAATGCTCTCTTCTGCAACATCACATTACGATCCATCGTGAGACCATATATAAATACTTCAACCCTTTCAATGAATGATTAACAGAGAAATGTTTTTCATTAAAATCCCAAACCTGTAGGATAGTGGAATTTTGAGCATAGCTGAATTCTCCGAGACCGGCGTTCATATGAAACACTTTCTCCATCTCCATGGACGACCTTACAAACAAACCCTCCAACACTCAGACCTGTAACTCCAAATTTTCAGTACAGTTTGTGTGCATGGAAAACTGAAAATGATGAAACTTATAAGAGTAGGCTAACTCGGGAGTCCAAACTTGTATTGTGAATACTGGACACGTTTGTGACTTTAAGACAGTAGAAGTACCTTTTGTCCTTTTTTCGAGATCATTTTAATAAAATCAATCATAGAACTCTCTCTGTTGTTATTTTTCGATTTAATTTTAATAAAATGAGTCATAGACCTCCAACCTTGTTCAAAGTTGGATGGCTTATACAAGTTACGCTCATTGGATTTTATGAACCTTCTGGAATCATAAGTTGCATTTCTTCATAGGTGAAGGAAAAGGCGTGCTCGGATTTCCTGTTGAGGGTCGTAAGGCTGCTAAAGAGTTGAAGGTAGAGTGTGATTGTTGTCATTTACGTTGTTTGCCAATTATTGTCTCTTGTTGAGATAAACACTGCCACTATAGCGTTGGAGGAGCGCAAGGGGAGTCATCACTCTATAGTTATCAGAGGAGTCGTTGTTGCTGTCTTTTTTGTTGTTGGTAGACCGTTGACCGCCAAGAAGGACTAGCTGCCAAGGAGTCGCAGTGTTATGTGTAAGCGATTGTCTTGTCTTGTCTCTCTGTTGTGTGTTCTATTCTCTTTGCTGACAGATTGTGACCCCGAGGAGGCGACGATCTTCATGCATTTAAGATGAATGAAACGTATTTAAGTTGTTTTTTTGTGTTAAATGCATTATAGCATAGATTATGCTCCCATACCATTTATAAAATGAATACATTGAATTTATTGAATTTAACTGGGTAAACTGCCTTCATCCATGATTCATGAATTTCTCTATGAATTTGGTTTATGAATTTTCTTAAAACTTAAATAAAGTAGTAAAAGTTTATAACCAAAAAGTCCAGGTGTGCCTCCGATGCTGAGCTATATTAATGTTTTAAGTTCATCTCGGTGTTGCCAACTTGCAAGTATTACAGAGTATGAAACGTATCAGCTACGCAACGTTTGAGTCAGAGTATGAAACGTGCTACGCAACGTATGCTATCTTGATTTCTGCGAAGAGGCTCTGTGTATCAATTTTTTTAGAGGCGAAGATTGTTGCCATGGTTGTCACTCCATTGTTGAATAGATGACGTGGTCCAAATCCCTGGTAAGTTCTTCCTTAAACATAATACCATGGTTGATTAAATAAGGTGGTACATTTTTCAGAAATCGTTGTGTCAGTTTTGTCATTCTGTAATCACCGTCATGTCTTTTTTTTATTATTCCTGCTTAATTCTCCTTTTCGTGTAACTTCTCCGTATCACTTTTGGAGTCATCCTTAATCCTAGAGAAGTGATTTTCTTTGAGGTTGTCGACGTTTCTCCTCTAGTTATAGAGAGGAATTATTAACCTCGTTTATCTATGTTTCGGGATCTAGGGTTTTTGTAAACTCTCTGTCTTAATTCTGGGTTCATAGCCGAATATTCGTGAGTCTAAGGGAAAGTCCTTTTCTAGGAGGGATAACCCTACTGTTTGATTTGTTTTGATTACTTTGTACAGGGGTGACCCTACCTCCATAGTGTCAATGAGACTTAACTCAGCTTTAACCTGTGTTTCTCTTTTCTTTATATCTAAAGCCTTTCCAAATAAGTATGCTCTATAAAATTTGGCCGGAGCATCTCTATATTATTTGTTGAATTATACAATTCTGTGCAGTTTGGTTCTAGTAGACTAGGCTCAACCAGCTAGGTGTACTCCTGGTTTAAAATGAAAGACTTATGCTCTGTTTACGCCCAATATGTTATGTGTCGTTAATGTATTACAAGGGACTTAGTTCAGTAGATTACTATATTTCATTATTTGTTAGATATTGTGTAAAGATTTTCCTTATGTTGTTTTAATTCATTTCAAGAATTGAAATGTAGCACTAATGATGGGCCCTATTTGATGCGAGGGTACCCATCAGAGAGTTGCAAGCCGCGAATCAGAAGTTAAGTAATGTCTTGGTATAATTCGTTAATAACCATTATCACTCTGTTTGTGTTCTTCTTAAATTTTTCCTTGTATATAAATTACTAACATTCGTAAATGGTAATTCTTCGAGGTTTTTTCTACGCAAATATTTTGGATGTTCATACTCGTGGTCGGCACAAAAGGTATTCGAGTTCCCTTCTGTAACCCTTCCGGAGTTCGAATAGTCACACTTGCAAATTTAAATGTAGTCGTTCTGTATAGTTTCCCTCAGTCTCCTATCATGCTTGGAAAGGGGAAAAAAAATCCCAAATGTAAACTTCAAGTTTGGGTCCGGTTACTATAAGTATGACTCCTTCAAACATTTATCTACACGATTTCCCTGTTTATTTGAAGTAATGAAATGACTGTTGTGTTAATCAAATCTCCATCGCTCGGATTTCACCCTACTCTGCATTTTAATTTCTATGATTATAATTTAGATTGAAGATTCAATTTCAAACTCTGAGTGTTATGCTGTTAAAATCGAATTGTATTAGATCTATAATGTTATATCTTTTTACTTCATTTCGACATTTCTTGTGTTTACAGCCGAAATGATTTGTTCTGAAATTGTAATAGTTAGACTGGATCTAACATTGAGTGGATACAATCATCTGAGTTATCAAGGTAAAGGTAGATTAAGCTTATGATTATGAGATTTATTTCCAGAATGCGTGTCTATATATGCATATTTATATATACATACATATATATCTATCGGTATTTAGATTGTGTAAGGGGGCTTCTATAACATTGGTAGGAGTTTTTAATTGCATGTTATATGTACATAACTGTATGATTGTATATTTCCATTTCTATGTCATCCACTGCAACAAACACTAAGTGGATTGTTTTGCATGTATACTCATCACTCAATAATTTGTTAATCACTTAATACAATGGTTAGTCAACCACTTTCCTTTTAGTTCCCGTTGCTAGTTGTACCAGCCATGATTTTGCGTGTTTCATTTTCTTAAGTTTATTTGACTCTACCACACCAAGAGTGATATAACTTAACGTAGCTCCATGATTAATTAAAACATAAATTCTAGTGTTAATGATTTTACCTTCAATTTCCACCACACAGGAGTGGTGGTCAGCATGTCGACCATCTACGACCGCATTGATTTGATGCAAGCTTCTGCCTACATCGCCCACCATCGAAGATTCCTGCAAATTATGAACAACAATTTTGTTTTCTTAATTAAAATGTGGACAATTCCTCCTTAGATGAGGTTCTCCACACTCTCAGTGCTTTAATGGTTTGCAGGGGTTGTCCCCAAACTTCTTCATTCCTAGGTTCACTGGTTTACCTCTACCTTGCGTATTTGGATTATTGGAGTGAAAGTATTTTCTCATAAATCTTTTTACTCCATTGTGATACGGAGATGGCTAGTATCCATTCTCCCACTGGTTCATTCGGTCTTGTTTCTTATCCTTCCAAGCTTTGGGAAACTCTGCCCGATGTTTGTACTAGTCGTAGCACATTTGTGCTTTTCAAAATACTTCACTCAAGAAGTTGGGGTTGTCAAACTCAATTCTGTCCCTGTAAGACTGTGGTAAACAACTTAGGAACTGTTGGATTTTTACCTTGTCCTCCTCGATATAAGATACAAACCTTAGTAATTCCAAGAATTTGTTTATAAGATCCTCCATCGTCATCTGGCCAAGTCGTAGCTCATAAAATTCTTTGGTTTTCCTTTCATAGTAGCTTTCAGAAAGGTACAGTTTCTTGAAATATTTCTTAAAGTTAGACCACTCCATATGTTTCTCCTTTAGGCCCTTGGCCAATTTCAGATCTTTCCACCAAATGTTGGCTTTTCCTTTCAGATTGTAAATGGCCATTCTGACCTTCATATTGTTGGAATAGTTATATATCTTGAAATATTTTTTGATGTCTAATAACCATGCTTCAGTTTCCTCACCTGTCCTATATTCCCCATCAAATGTAGCGGGTTTGATCTTCTTAATATCTCCCTCAAGATGATCTACCTGTTTCATTTTTCTGTCCAGTTTTTCTTTATCTTCAGCTGAAGGGGTACCTTTAGATGAGATGTCCTATTTTTCTGCTTGAGGCCCAGAATTTTTGGAGGCCCTTTTACTCACCTCTTCTTCATAGTTATTATCCTTTGGGTTTTTCTTTGTCACAATACTGCGCAGCGAGACTTCATTTATTTCTCGTTGTTCCTGCGGTTCTTTCTTCAATTTCTCATTGTCAGCTTTGACCAACTGTAGTTCAACAATGAGATTCCTCATCGTTTCCAGAACTTCAATAGGTGATATTATGTCACTATTATGTCTTGGTTCCTCAAGATGTCTTTGTTCAGGATTCCCACCCAGTCTGATTTCTTTGTCTCCCTGGGTTGCCATGATTAACACAAAATAAAAAAGGGTTTTCTATTTGTAACAATAAAAGTTTATTAGTTTTTCCTACATAACATAAATATGTACTAAGTAAATAATGAGGCCTTGTTCAAGGTCCAAGTGTTGTAACCTTTTCTCTGATACCATATGTAATGAACCTCAAATTTGCTAAAAAAATAAATTGTTTTTTTGTTTATATAATTACTTGGTAGAAGAAGGGGGATCCCTAAGTTATAAAAGTCTGTTATAAAATCCCTAAATTCTACTTACCACAAGACGTTCTAAATGTATCATCTTGATTTATCTCGAGTAGAAAGGTTATAAGGGAAAACCCCAAGGCTTTAGCAAATCCTTTTTTTCCTTCATTCTATTTACATATATGTGTATAGGACTATGTATATACTGTGTAGTCTTATGATTCATTCTACAAATCACATTTTAACATAAGGCCTCCAAGAATTCGTGCACAAGTCCACTTGATTAATTTAACCCTAGGAGACTTTATTTAGTTTCTATCCATAATAGCCACATGGTTGGGTTTAATACTAGGTAACTAGCATAACTACCAAGTCCCAGTCATTTAATGGTTCTTAGAACCGGTAAGTTGTTTGTAATGAAAGCTCTAATCCAAACACTAGTGGAAATTCAACAATGAGGATCGAACTGTTGACTCAAACTAACATAGAGGGTGTGAATGGGATTTAATTTCTGTCGATTCATGAAGGTGTCTATTCACGAAATTCTTTAAGCAGAAGGGATGGTGCACTGTCAAGGTAGGTACGGCTCTGTAACCATCATTAATGGCAGTCCTGCGAATTACACTGTATTCATCTCGCTCTACACCCAAAGTGTCACACCAACTCTACCATTGTCACATGGCTAACCCGTCCTCCGCATTCTTAGGGTTTGAGTAGGTTCATAGTTTGTCATTATTGAGTTCTGCGAAGAGGCTCTGTGTATCAAAATTTTTAGAGGCGAAGATTGTTGCCATGGTGGTTGCTCCATTGTTGTAACAAACGACATGGTCCAAATCCCTGGTAAGTTCTTCCTTAAACATAATACCATGGTTGATTAAATAAGGTGGTACATTTTTCAGATATCGTTAAGTGTCAGTTTTGTCATTCTGTAATCACCGTCATGTCTTTTTTTTATTATTCCTACTGAATTCTCCTTTTCGTGTAACTTCTCTGTATCACTTTTGGAGTCATCCTTAATCCTAGAGAAGTGATTTTCTTTGAGGTTGTCGACGTTTCTCCTCTAGCTATAGAGAGGAATTATTATCCTCGTTTATCTATGTTTCAGGATCTACGTTTTTTGTAAACTCTCTATCGTAAGTCGGGGTTCATAGCTGAATATTCGTGAGTCTAAGGGAAAGTCCTTTTTTGGGAGGGATAACCCTACTGTTTGATTTGTTTTGATTTTTTTGTACAGGGTTGACCCTACCTCCATAGTGTCAATGAGACTTAACTCGACTTTCACTTGTGTTTCTCTTTTCTTTATATCTAAAGCCTTTCCAAAGAAGTATGCTCTATAAAATTTGGTCGGAGCATCTCTGTATTATTTGTTGAATTATACAATTCTGTGCAGTTTAGTTCTAGTAGACTAGGCTCAACTAGCTAGGTGTAATCCTGGTTTAAAATGAAAGACTTATGCTCTATTTACGCCCAATATGTTATGTGTCGTTTATGTATTACAAGGGACTTAGTTCAGTCAATTACTATATTTCATTATTCGTTAGATATTGTGTAAAGATTTTCCTTATGTTGTTTTAATTCATTTCAAGAATTGAAGTGTAGCACTAATGATGGGCACTATTTGATGCGAGGGTACCAATCAGAGAGTTATTTCACCATCCGCCCTCGGCCCCAGGCGTCTGTCCAGATGGAAGGCAACAAGGAAAAAGAAGACATGTGAGCCGTGAATCAGAAGTTAAGTAATGTCTTGGTATAATTCGTTAATAACCATTATCACTCTGTTTGTGTTCTTCTTAAATTTTTCCTTGTATATAAATTACTAACATTCGTAAATGGTAATTCTTCGAGGTTTTTTCTACACAAATATTTTGGATGTTCATACTCGTGGTCGGCGCAAAAGGTATTCGAGTTCCCTTCTATAACCCTTCCGGAGTTCGAACAGTCACAGTTGCAAATTTAAATGTAGTCGTTCTCTATAGTTTCCCTCAGTTTCCTATCATGCTTGGAAAGGGGAAAAAAATCCCAAATGTAAACTTAAAGTTTGGGTCTGGTTACTATAAGTATGACTCCTTCAAACATTTATCTACAGGATTTCCCTGTTTATTTGAAGTAATGAAATGACTATTGTGTTAATCGAATCTCTTCATCGCTCGGATTTCACCCTACTCTGCATTTTAATTTCTATGATTATAATTTAGATTGAAGATTCAATTTCAAACTCCAAGTGTTATGCTGTTAAAATCAAATTGTATTAGATCTATAATGTTATATCTTTTTACTTAATTTCGACATTTCTTGTGTTTACAGCTGAAATGATTTGTTCTGAAATTGTAATAGTTAGACTGGATCTAACATTGAGTGGATACAATCATCTGAGTTATCAAGGTAAAGGTAGAGTAAGCTTACGATTATGAGATTTATTTCCAGAATGTGTGTCTATATATGCATATTTATATATACATACATATATATCTATCGGTATTTAGATTTTGTAAGAGGGTTTCTATAACACGGGTAGGAGTTTTTAATTGCATGTTATATGTACATAACTGTATGATTGTATATTTCCATTTCTATGACATCCACTGCAACAAACACCGAGTGGATTTTTTTGCATGTATACTCATCACTCAATAATTTGTTAATCACTTAATACAATGGTTAGTCAACCACTTTCCTTTTAGTTCTCGTTGCTAGTTGTACTAGCCATGATTTTGCGTGTTTCATTTTCTTAAGTTTATTTGACTCTACCACACCAAGAGTGATATAACTTAACATAGCTCCAGGATTAATTAAAACATAAATTCTAGTGTTAATGATTTTACCTTTGATTTCCACCACAGAGGATTGGTGGTCAGCATGTTGACCATCTACGACCTCATTGATTCGATGCAAGCTTCTGCCTACATCGACCACCGTCAAAGATTCCTGCAAATTATGAACAACAGTTTTGTTTGCTTAATTAAAACGTGGACAAATCCTCCTTAGATGAGGTTCTCCACATTCTCAGCGCTTTAATGGTTTGTAGGGGTTGTCCCCAAACTTCTTCATTCCTAGGTTCACTGGTTTACCTCTACCTTGCGTATTTGGATTATTGGAGTGAAAGTATTTTCTCATAAATATTTTTACTACATTCTGATACGGAGATGGCTAATATCCATTCTTCCGTTGGTTCATTCGGTCTTGTTTCTTATCCTTCCAAGCTTTGGGAAACTCTACTCGATGTTTGTACTGGTCATAGCACATTCATGCTTTTCAGAATACTTCACTCAAGGAGTTGGGGTTGTCAAACTCAATTCTGTCCCTGTAAGACTGTGGTAAACAACTTAGGAACTGCTAGATTTTTACCTTGTCCTCCCGGATATAAGATACAAACCTTAGTAATTCCAAGAATTTGTTTATAAGATCCTCCATCGTCATCTGACCAAGTCGTAGCTCATAAAATTATTTGGTTTTCCTTTCATAGTAGCTTTCAAAAAGGTACAGTTTCTTGAAATATTTCTTAAAGTCAGACCACTCCATCTGTTTCCCCTTTAGGCCGTTGGCCAATTTCAGACCTTGCCACCAAATGCTAGCTTTTCCTTCCAGATTGTAAATGGTCATTCTGACCTTCATATTGTTGGAATAGTTATATATTTGGAAATATTTTTTGATGTTTAATAACCATGCTTCAGCTTCCTCACCTGTCCTCGATTCCCCATCAAATGTAGCAGGTTTGATCTTCTTAAATTCTCCCTCAAGATGGTCTACCTATTTCATTTTCCTGTCCAGTTTTTCTTTATCTTCAGCTGAAGGGGTACCTTCAGATGAGATGTCCTATTTTTCTGCTTCAGGCCTAGAATTTTTGGAGGCCCCTTTACTGACCTCTTCTTCATGGTTATTATCCTTTGGGATATTCTTTGTCACAATACTACGCAACGGAACTTCAATTATTTCTTCCTGCTCCTGTTGTTCTTTCTTCAATTTCTCATTGTCATCTTTGAACAATTGTAGTTCAACAATGAGATTCCTCATCATTTCCAAAACTTCAGTAGGTAAGATTCTATCACTATTCTGTCTTGGTTCCTCAGGATGTCTTTGTTCAGGATTCCCATCCAGTCGGATTTCTACGTCACCCTGGATTGCCATGATTAACACGAAACAAAAAAGGGTTTTCTGTTTATAACAATAAAAGTTTATTAGTTTTTCCTACATAACAGAAATATGTACTAAGTAAATAATGGGGCCCTATTCAAGGTCCAAGTGTTGTAACCTTTTTTCTGATACCATATGTAATGAACCTCAAATTTGCTATAAAAAAAATGTTTTTTTGTTTATATAATTACTTGGTAGAAGAAGGGGGATCCCTAAGTTATAAAAGTCTGTTATAAAATCCCTAAATTCTACTTACCACAAGATGTTCTAACTATATCATCTTGACTTATCTCAAGTAGAAAGGTTATAAGGGAAAACCCCAAGGCTTTAGCAAATCCTTTTTTTCCTTCATTCTATTTACCTATATGCGTATGGGACTATGTATATAATGTGTAGTCTTATGATTCATTCTACAAATCAAATTTTAACATAAGGCCTCCAAGAATTCGCGCACAAGTCCACCTGATTAATTTAACCCTAGGAGACTTTATTTAGTTTCCATCCATAATAGCCACAGGGTCGGGTTTAATACCAGGTAACTAGCATAACTACCAAGTCCGGGTCATTTGATGGTTCTTACAACCGGTAAGTTGATTGTAATGAAAGATCTAATCCAAACACCAGTGGAAATTCGACAACGAGGATCGAACTGTTGACTCAAACTAATATAGAGGATGTGAATGGGATTTAATTTCTGTTGATTCATGAGGGTGTCTATTTATGACATTCTTTAAGTGGAAGAGATGGTGCACTATCAGGGTAGTTAAGGCTCTGTAACCATCATTAATGGTAGTCCTTCGAATTACACTATATTCATCTGGTTCTACACCCAAAGTGTCACACCGACTCTGCCATTGTCACATGGCTAACCCATCCTCTGCACTCTCCATATTTACTCTGAGACATCAAGGTGTCGCTTAGGGTTTGAGTAGGTTCACAGTTTGTCATTTTTGAGTTCTACGAAGAGGCTCTATGTATCAAAGTTTTTAGAGGTGAAGACAGTTTCCATGGTGGTTGCTCCATTTTTGTAACAGACGGCATGGTCTGAATCCTTGGTAAGTTCTTCCTTAAAGATAATACCATGGTTGATTAAATAAGGTGGTACATTTTTCATAAATCGTTAAGTGTTAGTTTTTTCATTATGTAATCACTGTCATGTCTTTTTTTTATTATTCCTATTGAATTCTCCTTTTCGTGTAACTTCTCTGTATTACTTTCAGAGCCATCCTTAATCCTAGAGAAGTGATTTTCTTTGAGGTTGTCAACGTTTCTCCTCTAGTTATAGAGAGGAATTATTAGCGTCGTTTATCTATGTTTCAGGATCTAGGGTTTTTGTAAACTCTTTGTCGTAAGCTGGGGTTCATAGCTGAATATTATTTTGATTTTTCGTAAGCTGGGGTTTTTGATTTGTTTTGATTGCCTTGTACAGAGGTGACCCTACCTCCATAGTGTCAATGAGACTTAACTAGGCTTTCGTCTATGTTTCTCTTTTATCTATATCTAAAGCCTTTCCAAAGAAGTATGCTCTATAAAATTTGGCCGGAGCATCTTTGTATTATTTGTTGAAATATACAATTCTGTACAGTTTCGTTCTGGTAGACTAGGCTCAACCAGCTAAGTGTACTCTAGGTTTAAAATGAAAGACTTGTGCTCTGTTTATGCCCAATATGTTATGTGTTGTTTATGTATTACAAGGGACTTAGTATAGTCAATTATTGTATTTCATTATTCGTTAGATACTGTGTAAATATTTTCCTTATGTTGTTTTAAGTCATTTCAAGAATTGAAATGTAGCACTAATGATGGGCCCTATTTGATGTGAGGGTACCCATCAGAGAGTTATTGCACCATCCGCCCTCGGCCCCAAGCATCTTTCCAGATGGAATACGACAAGGAAAAATAAGACTTGCGAGCCGCGAATCAGAAGTTAAGTAATGTCTTGGTATAATTCGTTAATAACCATTATCACTCTGTTTGTGTTCTTCTTAAATTTTTCCTTGTATATAAATTACTAATATTCGTAAATGGTAATTCTTCCAAGTTTCGTCTACGTAAAGATTTCAGATCTTCATACTCATGCTCAGTTGAAAAGGTATTCGAGTTCCCTTCTGTAACCCTTCTGGAGTTCGAACAATCATGGTTCCAAATTTAAATGTAGCCGTTATGTATAGTTTCCCTCATTTTCCTATCATGCTTGGAAAGGGGAAAAAATTTCCCAAATGTAAACTTAAAGTTCGGGTCTGGTTACTATAAGTATGACTCCTTCAAACATTTGTCTACAGGATTTCCCTGTTTATTTGAAGTAATGAAATGACTATTGTGTTAATCAAATCTCTTCATCGTTCGAGTTTCACCCTACTCTGTATTTCAATTTCTATGATTATAATTTAGATTGAAGATTCAGTTTCAAACTCTGAATGTTACACTGTTAAAATCGAATTGTATTAGATCTATAATGCTATATCATTTTACTTCATTTCGACATTTCTTGTGTTTACGACTGAAATGATTTGTTCTGAAATTGTAATAGTTAGACTAGATCTAACATTGAGTGGATACAATGATTTGAGTTATCAAGGTAAAGGTAGAGTAAGGTTACGATTATG
>JASDQU010819763.1:18257-35167 GCA_032191745.1 Picea mariana
TGTTTGCACCTTGATAGATCTTTTTTTATTACATAGCACGACTAAAATTGTATATGCATGCTAGACTATCTATAGCATATGTATAAAATACTCATCAAGAAAAGGTAGGGTGTTCCTTAAGTTTTGCATTACAATTTGAATTGGGTCTCGTAACCTAATAACTTATTCATTAGAGTGAAAATCATACACGATTAAAGTTAAGGCAGATCCATCCCAGTTTTCATTTGCGGGAGATGACCCTGTTCACACGTAGTTTTTACTACCTCGTCCATGGTGTGAATAGTGTTTGTAAAATAGGTGGTTATGGCTCACAACTGACATTCACTACTTGTCCCTAACTGAATAACAACTGTGAGGTAACTAAGTTTGGGTGAGAAACAACTTTCCAATGTACCAAAGCCAGACATGAAGACAGGCATTTCGAAATTTAAACCATACCTGTAATGGACCTCATAATTACCAAATAAAAAAAAATTCTTTGTGTTTATATACCCTCTATTTAATTTCTTGATAGAGGGAGGGATCCTAGATTTACAACTCTATCGTCAATTCAGTTATGAAACTCTGTAATAATACCTTGTTAAACAAAGAAAAAACTTTATTATAAATATCTTGTCACAAATTTCTAAGTTTCTACTTACCACAAAGCATTCGATTTATCTCATCGTACTAAGTCCCAAATAAAAGGATTATAAGGGAGTACTTCCAAGGCTTTAGAAATTCCTTTTAACCTCTATTCTTTACCCATATGCGAATAGGGATACGTATGTAAGTGTTCATACTACAACTCATTTATATCTTTGTTTAACAAAGGTTCCATATCCGTGCACCAGTCCACTTGTGGATATTTTTAACCCTAGGAACATTGTCTCTATATCTTTAACCATAATAGCCGTGGGGTCGAGTTGTACACCAGAAAACTTAACATAACTGCTAACTCATGGTTATTTAGTGGTTCTTCGAGTCGGTGGCTGATTGTAATGAAGAATTAAATTCGACATCCATTAGAATTTTGACAACTAGGATCGAGGTATTGTCTTTACTAATATATAGGGTGTGAATGGAATTTACCTTTCGTCGGGTTAATAAGGTGTTGACTCGCACCATCTTTAAGTGGAAGAGACATTTCTCTGTCATAATAGTTAAGGCTCTGTAACTCCATTCATGACAGTCCTGCAAATTCCAATGCAATTACCAGGATTTACACCTAATATGTCAATTTGATTCTGCCATCGTCACATGGCTATCCATCCTTTGCATTCTTGACATTTACTCCTAGTCGTCAATGCATCGCTTAGGGTTAGAGTAGGTTCACCATTTGTCAAAGTTGTTTTTATGTGGAGCGATTCTGTATCACAAGGTTTGTTTGAGGCACAACCCAATGCCATGGTGGTCGCTTCATAGTTGCAACAGAGGACATGGTCTTCCTCCTGGGTAAGTTTTTCCTAAAACATATAACCCAGATTGGTTAAATAAGATAGTGCATTTTTCGGAACAACGATGAGTAAAAACAAACTATCATTCGGTAATCCTATCATGTTTGTTTCATTTCTATTGAGTTCCTATTTGCATGTACCCTCCCTGTATTTTTTAGAGTCATCCTACATCCATCCTGGAGGAATGATTCTTTTCTTTTTCTTAAGGCTCATCGATGTTTCTGTTCTGTTAGGGAGAGGGAAGGCGAGCCTCGTTTACCCAAAACCGGGAATTCTTAGCTGAATAGTTGTGGGTCTGGGTGGTAAAACCTACCGTGGGTTTGTTTTCTTGACTAGTATAGGGAGACCTTACTTCCAAGGTGACCAACCAGCTTAACTGGGTATTAACCCACATTTTGTTCTTTCCCCTTTTTATTAAAGGAACCTCCTCCACTGAAAGGAAAAAGGGCCAGAACCTAACTGCGTTGAAAGTAGACTTATACCTTTCTGTGCAGACTAGTGTGCGGGTAAACTAGACGTATCCAGTTAAGCATACTCTGGGTTGAAAGGAAGATTTAGACTTTGTTTACACTTAAAATGTTATACATCAATCATGTATGCAAGGGGCTTGGTGTATACGTCTGTTGTATTTTCATTATCTACAATATTCTGTAACATCTTTCCTTATGTTACTTAAATTGTTCCAAGAAAAGAAACGTATCACTAACGATGGGCCCCATTTGATGTGAGGGTAACCATCAGTGTTTTGTTGCACCTTTCACCTCAGCCCTAGATGTCTGTCTAGACTAGAAAAGATAAGGACAAGGAAGGCATACGAATCACAAATCGGAAGTTAAGTAATATTCTGTTAATAACCCATCTTACTCTATTAGTGTACTTCTTAATTCTTTTTTTTTATATAATTTTCTAATCTTCGTATGATGATTTCCATAGGTTGTTGTAGTCACCAAGGATCTAGGGTTTATATGCACGGAAAATGCAACAGGTATTCGAGTTCCCTTCTGTGCTCTTCTAGGGTTCGAACAGTCCTAGTTGCAAGTTGAAAAGTAGTCATGGTAAACAATTTTCCTTAGTTTCCTATCGACTCGAAAAAGGGAAAAATTTCCCCATGTAACTTTAAAGTTTGAGATTGGGTTATGACAGTATGATTCTTTCAATGAATCCACTATAGGGTTATCCTATACAATTGAAGTATGTAAAAGATTATTGAATTAAGTCGGTTCTCCTCATCATTCAGGATTCACCCTATTCTGAATTTAATTACTGAGATTATTGTTTTTGGATACACGCCCTACTTTAAACTCTGATATTGGCTCACAATGTATCATTTTATTTAATTTCAACATCTCTTATGGTATTGTCGGTATGTTTTTCTTTGAATTGATAAAAGTTAAAATGGACCCAACATGAGTAGTTAACGATGATCTGCGTTGTCAAATATAAGGATAGAGCAAGTTTACGATTAAGTAGTTTAAAATTCTAGAACGCTTAACCATAAGAGAAGTGTTATATTTACATCTATATTCCAGTATGACTATCGTCTTTTAGAATGTATAAGGGGATTTTTCAAAAGACTAGTAGGATTTTTCAATTGCTTAGAATAAAATACAGAACTGTACGAATATATTTTCCAAATCTATATCGCCCCTGTCACGAACCCTGAGTGAACGATTTCGCATGTATATTCATCATTTAATAATTGTAGATTTCCTCATGCTGTAAGTATTTCTTAGTTGGAAATCTTTTATTCGCTGTGAATAAAAAACAAAGCCTAAGTTATTTTATTAGTAAAGGTCCTGAATAAAAGTCTCTGAACCCTTATGCTTATGGAGCATTACACTTTGTAGATAGTTTTGTCTAGCGTTTTAGTTTTAGGAGAAACCATTCCCATAATTTAGTCTTTGATCATAAAATTCTTACAATGAACAGATGTCATCCATGGAAATTATTTCAACTTAGCACAATTAGATGCATAATATCATATATGCGAATCATTCAAACAAATAAGGAGAAGATTTGCATATCTGAACCAATTCGTGAGAAGACAAAAGGAACAACCACATTCCTCCCAACAGTAGAATAGGGTAACCACATCCACTTGCCTAATTCACCCCCTAGCCTAACCATGAATCCATGAGGGCGAACTTGGAAACTCCTCCTCAGTAATGTTCTTCAATTCCAGTAGGTTCCTCTTGCCTCACACTCATTTAGTAGTGTTCATAACAACAAGAAAAAAAAATCAATAGTCTCTTTCCCCAACATACTTGGCGGCATCCTGCCTCCTCACATATGTTATTTATCAATTGCCTAGGTCTTTTCCCTCCCTTGGGAATTTTCGCATCTTTCTAAATCCTTGATTTTCAGGGGCTACCAATGGCCAAATCACTGATTTTCCACTTGTAATAATCAACCCAGAGGTAGTTCCAACATGTTCCCCGCTCATGGAGTCATGGTCAGCTAAATTTAACATGGCTGTTCCATTTGTCCTCCTGCAATCAACATAAAATATTATGTTTTCATACAAGTTTCATAGTCAAATAGTTAGTTGGGTCAAATCAGGTCTCTGCCCAACAATCATAGTAATTAATTACAATTATCTAATTTGAAATTCGGAATTGCCATAAATGGCAAAAATTTTCCAAATTCGAATTTACTAAAAACGAAATAAATTTCTAGCAACTTTAAATTTCAAAAATATTTTATTTTTGGGGATGTCACAATACCTTAACTGGACTGTCATTCCCCCTCATAAATCTTGACAAGGACTACAGGGATAAATTTTCATGCCTTAAATTAGGTCTTGTCTGCGACATTGAATTCTTCCTATGGCGCATTCTTGTGGCCTCTTGTTCGACTTGCATGCCCACTGAATCCTTGCCACCTTTCCCTAGTCACATGGTCCCAATACTTTGCGTCGTTTCCACCATTAATCAAGAACAGGTCCTCCCGAGGCTATTGTTCAAACTTTCTTGTGTTGTGTGGCTCAGACGGAAAACACCACTATAAGGAACCCTACATCTAAACTCTGGCATATGACTCTAGCGATGATGCGGTTCTTGTTCTGTATGAGAGAAAGGTCGTATGCATCTATCAACCTCACCCTTATACCTGATATGTTATCCAAACCCTATTATCAAAGTCTGTGAGGTATGGAAACATCAAACGTGTTGTAGTTGTTTCTGTGGTTTCTTAATAATTTAAATAATTGAGTTTTTCGTCTTCGCTATTCTGTGATTTTTGATGTACTACTATTCAGACTCTGGATAAGTATATCATGCTTTTGGTCTGTTTAACTTAGGGTGTGATTCCTTGTGAGGATAGCCCGTTACTGTTTTAGTATCCCTCTGACTCAATCGCCCGGGTCAACTGGGTTGGTTTACTATCTTGATTTAGGGTGAGCACTGTAAAGAGAATAAGTATTTTTGTTCTCGGTCGTGTTCCTTTTTATTAAGCCGAAATAACACAGTTTGGTAAGTTCTATGTTGGGGTTTGTCTTCGTTCTTTGGAAATTGTTATAATGCTTATCATTTTCCCTATACTGCGTCACAACTATGAGTTTCTATGACTGTATAATGTCCTCTCAGACTGTACCTCAAAGTCTCATACTCTGCGTTGAATATCTCATTTACTACACTGTGTATTTTCTTGGAAGCCATTGCTATGTGGGTTCTTTCGCGACCCAATAGTTGATTCCTATGCATGTACTTTTATTTTAACTAAATATTGTACTATTATTTGGTGCTTACATATATACGTCTATATAAGATGGAGTCTACACGTGGAGTGAACTTGATAAAAGTGTGGTCTCATGTATGCAATGCGTTCAAGTCTGTGATTAAACTCGGGACACATGTTTCTTTTTCCAAATGATATTGTGATCTGTAGGTGGGCCTTCCAATACAAAATGTTTAACTCTCTGTTTAAGTTCGAATAATGCATTTCCTTCATCAAATAGTATTTGATCAATATTTAACTTTACTTATGATATTTGGTATGTGTGTGTTATGCGACCTTTCAGAAGTCGGTTATGTAGTTCTTTGAATCGGTTGTTGATTTAATTTCTTAAAAGTTAAATGAGGCAAATTCAGTTACCGCAACTAATGATGGGGCTCTGCTGTTTGCGAGGGTACCCATGAGGAGGTACTTTGACCCACTTCCCCCCTTCGAGCTTAAGGACATAACTCAATAGTACCATGAAAGGAAGGATGACCTCAGTGCCATAAGTTAAATAAAAGCGTGTGATTAGATCTGTGGTAGAATTTTGTTTTCTAAAGTCATTATGGAAGTGATCCTCTTGATTAAAATAATATTGTTATTAATCTTAGATTCATGTTTTCTTCCAGGGATTTTCTTCCCTCAAAGCTTCCTGGATTCAGGATGACATCGAACACCAGAAAAGGTATGCGGGTTCTAATATAGTTCTTAAGAGTGCTCATAGATGCAAGGAAGTAGAATGATTTTTATCCTAGGTTATTATTTTCATGGAAAAATGTACATACTAAACTCTTATAGTCAACTGAACGTTTATCTCTGTAACCGCCTTTTAGATGTTAATAGAAAAGGAAATTCCAGAGTCCCAAATAAGATTCTCAATATTTTAATACTTGCGAGTGGTAGCATCTATAGAGCGTGAATTTATAATATTTACTACTGATCCGATTCTGGAATTTAGAACGGATTTCATGTGTCTTTATTTATTTTTAATGAATTTTGCCTCTATGTATCATGCACAAAAACAAGCTTTTTGGTTTGTGAAGTACCTAGACTGTTATAATTTTTAGACTACTATCACAATTATAAAGACAAAAGATTCATTCAATTTTTCTCTTCATTCCCAATAATATGGATGGATTGGTGGTATGAGTCATTTAAAAACAAACAATTATGAAAGACAGTGTATAATCATTCTATATATAAACATATCTCTATATATATGCATGTCCCTGTCATATATATATATATATATGGGGTCCAATTATACTTTTAGTACCTTAATTAGCATTTTTACAGTCTATTCTATTTATGATTTAACTATGTTTTCTGTATGTTATTTAGTGTTTGTGCAATCTATCCATTCTCTGAAATTCATTTTCTATAAGTCTCATAAAACATATAATTTGGGGTTGTCAAAATAGAAATGACTTCATTTAGCCTAGATATATCCTTTAGTAATAATCCCATCATTCAGTTTCATTCAAGATTTCGATACACAAAAGATTTACTCAACACATACGATTGGCTATAAGGGTTTATTTTATAAGTCCAAATTTTATAGGTGTAAAATTTTATTCTATAAAATACATAAAAATGATTAAGTTTTATTAGAAAATGATAAATCATAACTTTTATTTATAAATAAAAAAATAAATATAATAAATTTATTTATTTTTAGTACATCATAGCACACCATATTATTAGAATTATACAAAATATTAGTTATAGGTTTACCACTACATCGACATATAGGGCATATGTACATTATACCACATTTGCAATATATAAAATAGAGGTGTGATACAAAATATAAAACATTATTGGTAGGGAAGTTTGCAACTCATTGAAAAGAGTGTCGTTAAAAGTTGGGTTGAAGATTTTTTTTTTTTAATATATTATTATTAGTAATATATAAAATAAAAGCGTGATACAAAATATAAAACATTATTGATAGGGAAGTTTGCAACTCATTGAAAAGAGTTTTTGTTAAAAGTTGGGTTGAAGAATTTATTAATTATTTTTTTATATTATTATTAGAATTATAAAAAAATATCTCGGATAGGGTGACACGCGGTGAGGGGATGACACTAGGCTTAGCACTAAGCATGGACTTAAATGCCGATGGCCGTCACCCACACATCCGCATTTACGATGGCGGACGACCATAGCAGCAGCCATGCGACGGATAGACTCCTCCCTCGCGTGACCATTTATGCCCACTGTGTACTCAACATGTTAGGGGTTAAAGGCGGTCAGGTGACCTCGGCTTCTGGTTATGTGTTTTCTTTTGAGCCCGGACAAAGAGGGACTGCTCCAGCTTCATCTTTGCTCCTTGCTTGGATGCTCTGGTGCAATCCTGCACTCCTTTTGTCCTGGCTCACCACCCTTACGCTGCATCTTGGCAAGGATTCTCTGAGCAGTTTGTCTTTGTGTGTGTCGAGACAGAGCTGGCCTGCTCGTGCTCTACACCTACAACCGCTCTGCACATTCATTCATTCCCAAGATAACATGGCTAGAAAACGAGGCAGACCTTGCCGTGGCTCCGCTTGGAATGCCCACAAGGCACAACGACGACGGAAAGAGCAATTGGAACACGCTCCGGCATTGGCGACCTCCATGCTTCGGAAGAAGGTTCGGGCTGAGAGATTGGCGTTGCTCGCCACCATTGCGGAGTCGGGCGCTGGCTGTAGCAGAGAGGCCACAGCAAGGAAGGAGGCTGGTACATAGGATGCGTATCCTACATGTATCGTGGAGGAAGACCCGCTTAGGGAGGACCTGTCAACTACTGCGGAACCCCGTGCCTCAGTGGCAACCCATCGAGAGGAAAGCAAGCCCAATTTGGTTCTGGATGAAGAGTTCCCCGGCTGCATTGTTGAAGAAGTTCCTTGGTCGAGTAATAACAGTCCTACCAGCCACGAAATGCAGGCAACTGGAGAAGAGCTGAAGGTGGATAACATTCGATCAGTGAGGAAGGTTGCAGGGGATGATGCGAAGCAGAGGGAGTTCGAAGCTGAAAGTGATGCGACAGTGGACCTGAGGAATGTTCCCCTCAACGACGTAGGTGGCGGTCTGCATGGTTATCTCCTTCGTGCAGAGAACCTGGCCCTGATGTTCAAGCTCCGAGGCCACATGTCTGACCTGGAGCATAGGGCTCTCCTCATGGGCCAGCGCCTGGACATGCTTCTCGACGCTTATTCCAACGTTCCATCTCAACGAAAGTCCCCCCTCTGCGCGCAGGCTTTTTCCATCCCGGCTGGGTCCATGTGGCAGACTGGAGATGGCGACAGGTCACCGGGCACCTAGGTTTTTATGCTCTCTTGGTTTTTAGTATTTTTATGTTACTGTTTTATGTTCTTTTGGACTATAGACATCTGTCCAGGTTTCCTCCAGCAGGACAGATGCTACTATCATACAACTGTTATTTGCTCTCCACCTATGATGGTTTCCGGTGATCGACAACATTTTTGGTGACATAAACACATGCTACTGTATATCTTGTCAAAGTTTTTTGTTAATCTAATATAACAGGCTCTACCCCTGTTTTATTTAAAAAAAAAAAAGAATTATAAAAAAATATTGATTTGATTTATTTGATGAATATTTTTGAATTAATATAATTAAGTTAGGTTAAATATAAGTTAATTAAAAATAATAAATTAAAATTATATAAATAAAGAAGAAGAAAAAGTATAATTTTCCCTACAAGCTTTGTGGGGGAGATCATATTACTCATCGGTTCCCAAGGATGGAAGATACTCAATGATCCTTTGGTTTGCAAGATTCTTCTTCGGCTGCAGTCTTTAATAATCCATTTCTTGCCCAGCGATAACAAATGGTTGCGACAAATCCTGTCAACCTGCAAGAGAACACGACGGGTCACTCCCATAAAGGGGGTGCACAATATGTCTTAACACGAGCTAAGACATATGATACTCGTGAGGTGATCCCTCCCCACACATAATGACCCTCTCAAATAAGAAAAGCCTAATCTTGGTGCGAGGATATTATTTTAATTAAGAAACTAATTTTATTTATTTTTTTATAAAAATTACAATTAAAATATAAATAGAATTAAAATAAAAACAAAATTTTATTCATTTTATAATAAAATAAAGTGCACAAGCCTCAAAACTTTGAAAAAATAAATTTAAAAGCATTTTATTTTCAAAATATTTATGACATTAAAGATATTTAAAAAAAAAAAATTACAATGTCTATATTTTTATATAATTGTAAAAGGTAAAATTAAAAAAATTGCATTCTTCGTATAAATATAAAATCTTTTTTTAAAGATATTCTTTCCATTCAAAATATCTATAATGTACTCACATATAAAACTAAAGTGAATTTAATGATCTTATTAATATAATATATGATTTCAAAAATAATATGATGATGATTGATTCGTTCATTGAGATAGAATTGGTCTATTCACTATAAAAAAGTAAATTCTTTAAAATTTTATTTATGTGTTCCAAATTCCTATTTATTATCATCATTCTGGTCTCTATCCTTAACAATAGTTTTTTGGTTTTTAATTATTTTGCATTTGTCTTTCTTCTTGTGTAAAGCCTAATTATTTTTCAAGACTTCAAAAAAATAAATAAACGTTTTCTAAAATCTCCTACCGAAATCACTGAATTTAGTTTATAATTTCTTTCATTATTCTCTTATAACAAGAATAAACAACAACACCATATTGATGATAACAACATAATGACAACATTAGTAACAACATAATAACAACAACATAACAACATATTAATGGTAACAACATAATAACAACAATATAAGTATGACATGCCAACTGGTAAAATACATACCTCTACTTGCAGATTTGGTTGATTCAGCCCCTGGTTCACTTGTTCTTGTGCTTGCCCAAACTGCCCAACTTAATATTAACCTCCCAGCCAACTAGGAAAAGCCTCTCTGACTCCCTAGCTCTAGGAATACTTGCGGTTTCCTGGCCCCCGAGACCAAAGTTCCCAGCAACAACAGTTTCCTTTGAGAGTTCCCAAAATAATTGTTCTTGCAATTTTTCCCACTTCTCTATCTTTCAGAATTTCTCAAACCAAAATCAAATCCCTCTTCCAAGTCCTCCTCTTCTTCCTTATCCTCCTTTCTCAAATCCCCCTCATTAATTCTCCAACAACCTTATCCCCCCATTAATTCCCCAACAGCCTTATCCCCCCATTAATTCCCCAACAGCCTTATCCCCCCATTAATTACTTCACCCACCTATTAATAATAAAACATTAAAAGACTCATTTAATATATTTTAAGAATGAATTAAATTTAATTTAAAAAGTATGATCAAAATTATTCAATTTGGGTTGTTACATACACCCACCCTTCAAGAAATTTTGTCCCGAAGTTAGAGTACTTTATAATACAAGGGTAACGACACACGATTCATACATCCCATCAAATAAACAACATCATCAATTTAAAACACATATACATACTAGTGTACATGTGCAAGGCATGCATGTGTAGCTAGCACATAAAAGACTCACACATGCACTAATGACAATAATTATCACTCCTAAAGTAATTCTTGCATCCATCCAATCCAATCAACAAGACCATTAATTTCATAAAATATAGTATTCAATAAAGCAAATATAAACACACACACACACACACACATATAAACGAGGAAATCAAGAAATTCTACCATAAGGAGAAAGCCCTACACACTCTCAACTACTTCTAGTCATCCTTCCTCCCTATCCTACTTTCATCTTCCATCCCTATCCTTCCTCTGCTGAACTATCTTAGAACATCAACTATATTGACCTAACTTCAAATAGAACCCATAAGCAAAAGTGTCAACTCTCTTGACCAAGCTTCCCCAACAGGCATCTGAGAGTCATCATCACATGTCTAGGGGAGTGTGAGCTAACACCGTCCTCCCATGACTCCAGGTTTCAAAATATACATGGTGGGAAATTCCTCTACCCCTCCTAGTAGAACTAGGGTCAACACCCTACCATGGAACAATAGTGGCACTGTGTTGCTAGGAATTTTTTCGTCGTATATCCAGTTTTAGGTAGTCTCACAACCTGAAAACCTTCACTTGTCCACACATCATAACAATTCATTTGAACCAATATAATTCTACATACAAGATTCATACCATGTTGTTTCTTGGTTGATGTTAGCGACATCAACCTTCTATCATCATTATTCCCTGGCTATTGCATAGCCTATTGACCTGCAGATTAGTGTATAAAAAAAATCCATACATATCCATGCATTATGATCATGTAATTGCATTTATTCATAATCTCAATCTCGTATCCACGTACCAACAACTTTAAATGTCAAAATTTTCAAGTTAGAAGTAGATTGCATAATATCCATCATAATTCAAATAACATTAAACATTCATAGGATTGACATTCACATAGGTTCATATGTCTTAAAAGTTCAAGTGTATCATTAATAGTTTCACAGTGAATAGAAAATAAAGATGATTAGACCTTAAGTAATTATAGGTGTCTAAGTCAAAAGGTGGCATTACATACACCCAACCTTTGGGAAAACATATTCCTAAGGTGGTCAAAAAAGTGAGGGATGATCTCTTCCTAAGGTTTCTGCATCCTCCCAAGTAGTAGATCCTGGGCCATACTTGTCCCATTGGATCTTAACTTGGTCTACCAGACGATTCTTGAGATGTTAGACCCTACAGTCCAAAATGAGGGTTCATGCGTCCGATACTTGCAATTCCTTCCAATTCATTTGATGAGATTCATCAGGAACATAATGACGTAGAAAAGATACATGAAAAACATTATGAGTTTTATGCAAGTGGGTGGTAGTACGAGCCGATAGGCAATGGGTCCAATTCTCTCTTGGATTTTGAACAATCCTATAAATCGAGGTGACAACTTTGTCCCCTTCCCGAAATGAATGGTACTTTTATTAGGTTTGATACAAATGAAAACTTGATCTCCCACTTCATAACTTTGGTCAGTCCTGTGTGCATCAGCTTAAATTTTCTCTCTATATTGTCCTTCCATTAGTCGTTTCCTAATATAAATCACATGTTCCTCCATCTCTTGAATCGATTCTGGCCCAACTCTCACTCGGTCTTATAACCTTTCCCAACTCAATGGTGTCTCGCATGGCCTTCCATCCAAAGCTTCATAAGGTGGCATTCTGTAGTGTCCACGAGGCCAAGCCCCATTGTAAAACATGTTTTAAAAGAAATTGCAATTATGTTTTATAGGCTGGTGAGCCGAGTTTTGTATAAGCTGGTAGGCTTATGTGTCTGTCGGGCTAGGAACCTGCTGTTGTACTTGTATGTATGCAGAATGATTAATAAAATATAAACACCACCATGTGCAGACCGACCACGATGAATGAGTGAAGGGGGACTGAGCATCCGCAAAATGGGCAAGGAAATTAGGGGCCGAAGGTGGGAAAAGGGGCTAAGTGTTGAGTCCAGGGGCTTAAGCCTGGGAATAATATTTTAATATTATTCCAAAAAGGCATCTGCATTTGTGTTTTATCCTAAGTGTGGCAAGGGAGGACGTACCAGGGTGAGCCGTGAGAAAGGATCCTCCTCCTCCATTCGACTCACGAACTACCAGAAGGAATGGATCTGACCCTGCAGAAACACCCTCGTACATCTTCTGAACCATCTAAACCTACATTGACCTTTGCATGAATTGTCTGTCACGCATTCCCGACATGGGAGCGTGAGTCTATCTTAGGCAGGGCGGATAGGAAACGACCATTCGGTGGGGAGGAAAAATGTGACAGCCTGGGTATGTCTCTGAAAAAACTGTGTACACCCTCTGTGGGGAGAGTCGAGAAGACTGTGTTCAGTTGCTGAAAAGCTCGATTCATCCTCCCATCCTGCACCAGATAATCTGTGTAAATTCCTTGCGAAAATTGTTTCTGAAGCAATTCTGAAAATCATCACCGTGAGATCTAGTTGCGATTGCTGAGCTGGTTTTGAGGGGTCTAAGTCTATATTATTGTTTGACTGTGTGGTCAGGCAGAGATGGAATGCACGTGAAGTGTTGTCCAGTGCAAGTGGTAATTGAGCCTGTGTGTGACCTCTCTCTAGGTGAGGGAGGTGGATGTTGTTGGAAGAGGTTTCTTCCAGAGAGTGTCCAGCACCAGCTTCAGTCTCTGAGACTTCCTGATCCGGCCTGTTGCTGAGGCCCAGAGAGGGAGGTTAGAACCGATGGACTATGCTTGTGAAGGTGTATACTCTCGGGCAGAACAGGCATGTGGGGAATGAGAGTCTGGGAGTAGTGGGCGTAAGATGGCATCTTGGGAAGAATCCTTCCAGATTCTAAGTGTGGTTTTCCCTGTAACCTCAGCCTAGTTAGGATTCCTTGTCTTGGGGTGGAGCTCAGTCCCAGCTCAGGGGTGACCCACTGTTGAGATGATGAACAGTGTGGTCTAAGGCTAGGAGGTTCGTGGAAGGCCTACACTTGGTTGGTGGATTTCACTATTGTTACAAGATAAGTGTTTATCTATGTTTTTGTCACATTTGGTATGACTGTGATGTATATATATATTATCATGTTTTCTGTTGTGTATATGAATTAGTATGAAGTGCAATCGATTGTTAATTATGGCAATAATTCATATGAATACTCTGTGTTGAGTGTGTTTAATTGTTAAATGCATGTGGTGCACATATATATACTGGACTGTATGTGTTATGTAAATCAAACGTAAGTGTATACCGATTGTTATATTGTGCATTATGAGCCTTGGTTTAGCAAAAGGTACACTACAATATGGTATCAGAGCCAAGGTTTCGACACTGAGCCTAGATGGGCCAGTTGAGTGGTCTTTGGACCAAGGGTGAGAAGAGAGATTGTGTTTGGAGGACCAATTTTGGACCCTGGTATAGCCGGAGTGTATAGGAGTTACTAGACCGTGCCTATAAGCTCAGGAGGTATAGAGGTGTTGTGAAACCGCAGCCATCATGGTCTATGGCCACGAGAAGAATAGGTCTTTACACCAATGGTGTTAGAGCCGTAGGATCTGTTCGGGAGGGAAAGGAAAATCCTTGTAACCGTCAGATCTGGAGAATGTGCACAAGGTTTAAAGCCTTTGGATACTGCACAAGAGGTTACGACCACACCAGGAGTTTAAACTCGGGAGGATCGTGAGTCATAAGATCACTGTGGGATTACCCATCAACCGTCCGAGTTGACAGAATTTGCATAGGGTTTAAGTCCTCATGGGTAGAGGAGAAGTCCCGGAGAGGCGTCAGGATATTGGAGTCATCGGAGATTTAGAAGTCAGGAGAACCGAGACCTTGTGAGTCTTGAAACACTGAAGAAATCATAGCCGTAGGATCTCAAGGAGGACACGTGTCAGAATCCTAGAGAGAGTCGAGAATCGAAGAATTAGAGTTCTCGAGCACATAGAGATATTGTCACACGGAATCTCGATCCACGATTTCGCGACAAGATCTGGATCATTCATGTTAGGGGACATGTGACAGAGATATTCCATCGGGAAAGTCCCAACAAGGAGTAAGTCCATCGGTGTTTGAAGTTCATCAGGAAATTGGGAACCCGGTGACAAGTGATTCATACACTTTGAAACTCCGAACAACGAAACCCCGATGAGAGCTTTGAATACGTTCACGGGGTAGAGGTCACATGGACCTGGGCTTAACCGCGAAGGGTTAAAGAAAAAGGGCACGTCGACATATCAAGAATCAGGATATCGAGGATTCCGTGAGCGTATGCGCTTTGACATTGAAACCGTTGAAACCCCGACGGGGTAAGGTGGAGGTCATATAGTATGGTCATGTGGACCAGAGGCTTAGCCAGGAGGGCTAGCGCACGAAGAGCTCATTGGGAAATTAGAACCCAAAACTCCGATGGGAAGGTGAATGCGGTCATATAGAGGTTGGTCGTATGGTGAGGGAATAGCCAGAGGGATAGCATGGATGGAGTACATCGAAAATCGGGATTCAAGAAATTGGGAAATCAGGGATTCAACCACCAGAGCATTGCCGATTTCAAAACCCCAATAGTGGTAACCTCGATAGAAGGAAGGGAGACCTCGAAGAGTTTCTTGTGGGAGGAAAATTTCCCAATAGGGAAATATGAGAATTTCAAAGTTCTTTGTGGATCGAGATTCTGAAGTTCCGAAACCCCAGAAATTTTCAGAGCCAAACAGGGCTTGGAAAACTTTGTGAAGTTGAAATGTCTCTCGTTCTTGTTCATATTAGTTATAAATATTTTGGATTGTTTGTGAAGGTTTAAAGGGCCTGACAGATTTCAAATTTGATTGCACAGTGTGTGTGCAAAGTTAACGAAGGGCAGTACTCTAGTTAACCAACGCCGAATATGGAGTGGGGAAAGGCACGGAGTACCCCTGAAATAGAAGACGAACAGGAAGGAAAGAATGTTAACCTGGGAGTCGAAGGATCGAATTCCAATGGGCATGGAAAGGAGAAGGATAAGGAAGAACACATAATGAAAATCCTTGAAGGATTGCAAAGAGAGGCCAAGGCTCACCGAGATGATAGCCGAAAGCTCATGAAAGTCAGAGATCGGCAGGGTGACCTAAAATTAAAATTTTTGAAGAGTTTGGAAAGAATAGAGAAGAAACTCGAGAAAGGAAGGGACTCTAGTATGACAGAGAGTCTCAGAACTCAGGAGAGAAGAAGTAGGTCAAGGAGTGGTAACCAACATCTTAGTCACTCCCAAAGACATTCTGACAGTAAGACACACGGTAGTTCAAGCCCATCACCTACCAGAAAACATCAGAAATCTAGAAGTGAGGAATTTAAAGGAGAGATGAACAAGATTAAGCCTCCAACATTCAATGGAGAACATAAGAGGGAAGAATATGCCGAGACATGGTTGCTTTGCATGAAGAAATACTTCCAATTGCAGAATTATTCCACCCATGCAGAAGGAAGAATTGCAATTTACCAACTGAAAGGAAAAGAATCCATGTGGTGGGATCAGTTTGTGCAGGTGCAACACATCAGAGAGAAATAGGTCATTTGGAAGGAATTTAAGAGGTATTTCGAGAAGAAATTCCTGACTAAAAGATACTATGACAGAAAGATGAAGGAGTTCTTCGAACTCAATTTGGGCAGTATGACCATGGATGAGTATGAACGAAGTTTTCTGGAACTGCTGAGGTATGTTCCATTTATTAAAGATGAGGCTGTTAAAATTCAGAGGTACCTGAGTGGACTGCCACCTTCTATTGGTGAAAAAATTCAATATGATAATCCTAAGACTATGGAAGAAACGATAAGAAGGGCGAGATGCTTATACGAACAACAAGGAGAAAATCCTACCTATCGGAAGGCTTGGGATGACCAGAAGAGGTTTAAGAAGAACAGAGGAAGAAGGGAGACAAGCCTTCCTTTTTCCGAAACAGTCTCCAGGAACAACCATCGTTTAAAGAGCCAAGAAGGACTGAAGAGGGAGCACAAAGACAGAGACTGATTCCCATTCAGTGTTGGGGCTGTCAAGGAAACCACAAGTACAAAGATTGTCCCCATAAAAATGATAAAGAGAGAACTATACATACTGTTCAGCAAGCTGAAACAGTGGAGGATATGGGCAGCAGAATACCGAGGATCTACGCAGCCCTGGACAACAAGCAAGTGGAATTTCAATCACACATGATTGAAGTGGAAGGTATGATCAACAACCGACCACTTGTTATTTTAATTGATTCAGGGGCTAGCCATAGTTATGTAGATCCTAGAGTGGTGGAAGGTTTGAATCTAACAAAGAGAAAACATGA
>JASDQU010819763.1:43204-55934 GCA_032191745.1 Picea mariana
TTGTAAAAGGTAAAATTAAAAAATGCATTTTTCATATAAAGGTATAATTTTCAAAAATGCATTCTTCATATAAATATCAAATCTTATTTTAAAGATATTCTTCACATTCAAAATATCTATAATGTACTCACACATAAAACTAAAGTGAATTTAATGATCTTATTAATATAATATATGATTTCAAAAATAATATGATGATGATTGATTCGTCCATTGAAATAGAATTGGTTTATCCACCATAAAAAAAGGTAATTTTTTTAGAATTTTATTTGTGTCCCAAATTCCTATTTATTATCATCATTCTGATCTCTATCCTTAACAATAGTTTTTTGGTTTTTAATTATTTTGCATTTGTCTTTCTTCTTGTGTAAAGCCTAACTATTTTTCAAGACTTCAAAAAAAAAAAAAAAAAAAATTCTAAAATCTCCTACCGAAATGACTGAATTTAGTTTATAATTTCTTTCATTATTCTCTTATAACAAAGATAAACAACAACATCATATTGATGATAACAGCATAATGACAACATTAGCAACAACATAATAACAATAGCATAGCAACATATTAATGGTAACAACATAATAACAACAATATAAGTATGACATACCAACTGGTAAAATACATACCTCTACCTGCAGATTTGGTTGATTAAGCCCTTGGTTCATTTGTTCTTGTGCTTGCCCAAACTGCTCAACTTAATATTAACCTCCCAACCAACTAGGAAAAGCCTCTCCGACTCCCTAGCTCTAGGAATCCTTGCGGTTTCCTGGCCCCCGAGCCCAAAGTTTCCAGCAACAACAATTTCCTTTGAGAGTTCCCAAAACAATTGTTCTTGCAATTTTTTCCCCCTTCTCTATCTTTCAGAATTTCTCAAACCAAAATCAAATCCCTCTTCCAAGTCCTCCTCTTCTTCCTTATCCTCCTTTCCCAAATCCCCCTCATTAATTCTCCAACAACCTTATCCCTCCATTAATTCCCCAACATCCTTATCCCCCCATTAATTACTTCACCCACCTTTTAATAATAAAACATTAAAAGACTCATTTAATATATTTTAAGAATTAATAAAATTTAATTTTAAAAGTATGATAAAAATTAATCAATTTGGGTTGTTACATACACCCACCCTTTAAGAAATTTTGTCCCGAAGTTAGAGTAATTTACAATACAAGGGTAACGACACATGATTCATACATCCCATCAAATAAACAACATCATCAATTTAAAACACGTTTACATACTAGTGTACATGTGCAAGGCATGCATGTGTAGCTAGCACATAAAAGACTCACACATGCACTAATGACAATAATTATCACTCCTAAAGTAATTCTTGCATCCGTCCAATCCAATCAACAAGACCATTAATTTCATAAAATATAGTATTCATTTAAGCAAATATATATAAACGAGGAAATCAAGAAATTCTACCATAAGGCGAAAGCCCTACACACTCTCAACTACTTCTAGTCATCCTTCCTCCCTATCCTACTTTCATCTTCCATCCCTATCCTTCCTCTGCTGGACTATCTTAGAGCATCAACTATATTTACCTAACTCCAAATAGAACCCGTAAGCAGAAGTGTCAACTCTCTTGACCAAGCTTCCCCAATAGGCATCTGAGAGTCATCATCACACGTCTAGGGGAGCGTGAGCTAACACCGTCCTCCCATGACTCCAGGTTTCAAAATATACATGGTGGGAAATTCCTCCACCCCTCCTAGTAGAACTAGGGTCAACACCCTACCATGGAACATACAGTGGCACTGTGTTGCTGGGAATTTTGTCGTCGTATATCCAGTTTTAGGTAGTCTCGCAACCTGAAAACCTTCACTTGTCCACACATCATAACAATGCATTTGAACCAATATAATTCTACATACAAGATTCATACCATACTGTTTCCTGGTCGATGTTAGCAACATCAACCTTTTATCATCATTATTCCCTGGCTATTGCATAGCCTATTGACCTGCAGATTAGTCTATAAAAAAAATCCATACATATCCATGCATTATGATCATGTAATTGCATTTATTCATAATCTCAATCTGGTATCCATGTACCAACAACTTTAAATGTCAAAAATTTCAAGTTAAAAATAGATTGCATAATATCCATCATAATTCAAATAACATTAAACATTCATAGGATTGACATTCACATAGGTTCATATGTCTTAAAAGTTCAAGTGTATCATTAATAGTTTCACAATGAATAGAAAATAAAGATGATTAGGCCTTAAGTAATTCTAGGTGTCTAAGTCAAAAGGTGGCATTATATACACCCAACCTTCGGGAAAACATATTCCTGAGGTGGTCAAAAAAGTGAGGGATGATCTCTTCATAAGGTCTCTGCATCCTCCCAAGTAGTAGATCATGGGCTATACTTGTCCCATTGGATCTTAACTTGGTCTACCAAACGATTCCTGAGATGTCAGACACTACAATCCAAAATGCATAATGGTTCGACCATGAGGGTTCCTGCGTCTGATACCTGCAATTCCTTCCAATTGATTTTATGAGATTCATCAGGAACATAATGACGTAGAAAATATACATGAAAAACATTATGAGTTTTATGCAAGTGGGTGGTAGTATGAGTCGATAGGCAATGGGTCCAATTCTCTCTTGGATTTTGAGCAATCCTATAAATCGAGGCGACAACTTTGTCCCCTTCCCAAATTGAATGGTACTTTTATTAGGTCTGATACAAATGAAAACTTGATCTCCCACTTCATAACTTTGGTCAGTCCTGTGTGCATCAGCATAACTTTTCTCTCTATCTTGTCCTTCCATTAGTTGTTTCCTAATATAAATCACATGTTCCTCCATCTCTTGAATCGATTCTGGACCAACTCTCACTCAGACTTCTAACCTTTCCCAACTCAATGGTGTCCCGCATGGCCTTCCATCCAAAGCTTCATAAGATGGCATTCCAATGGAGCTATGAAAATTGTTATTGTAGGAGAACTCTACCATAGTTAGGTACTTCTCCCAATGGGTTTAATTATCCATAACATACATCCTAAGCATGTCTTCCATAACCCAATTTACTCTCTCAGTTTGCCCATCTATTTCAGGATGGTATGTTGTGCTTAAGTTCAACTGAGTTCCTAACACTGACTGCAAACTTGTCCAAAACCTAGATGTGAATAGGGAGTCTGTATCTGAAATGATCTTCTTGGGTAACCCATGCAAACGGATGACCTAACTTATAAACACGCGTGTCACATCAGTAACATCATAAATGTCTCTAACTGGAATAAAATGAGCACTCTTGGTCAACTTATTACCTATCACAAGAATGGAATTGTGTATGTGCGATGTGAGTGGCAATCCCACACTAAAATCCATAGAAATGACTTCCCACTTGGACATAGGAACATCATGCGGTTGTAGAAGATCTATTGGGTGGTGGTGGTAAGCCTTCACTTATTGACACTCTAGGCACTTGGTGACGAAATAGACTACATCACGCTTGATTCCTACCTAGAAGAAAAACTTCCTCATGTCTGCATACATTTTCTTCACACCCAGATGTGCACAATAAAGTGCTCTATGGAATTCCTTGACTATGATGCTTCAAATATCCCCACCTTCGGGGATGTACATCCTTCCCTAATATCTTAATAATCCATATGCTTCTAGACTATATCCTTCATATTTTGGATCTAATTTTCTTCCACTCCAGAGGGTTGAAGTAACCCTTAAATACCAATTGTCTCCAAGAAGTTGCCTCAACACTTGCTCCCTCAAATTAACTTTTAAAGGTACCAAGGAGAAGACACGTGGTCTCTTTCTCAAGGAGTTTGCGACCACGTTCTCCTTTCTCTTAATGTACGAAATTCCAAAATCGTACTCACTCATAAACTCACTCCATCGCCTCTTCCTAGCATTGAGATATCTTTGAGTGAAGAGATTCTTTAAGCTTTCAGGGTCTGTTTTGAGCTCAAAGTTTCACCCCACTAGATAGTGCCTCTAAAGTTTCAGAGCTAGCATTACAGGTGCCAACTCTAAATCATGAGTAGCGTAAAGATCCTCATGTTTTTTCAAATTTATTGATGCATACACTATCTCTCCTCCATCATGCATTAGCACGACCCTCAATCATTGCTTTGAGGCATCCATGCAGACTATGAAGTACTTTTCCATATCCATCACTTGTAGAATTGGTGCACTAGTTAGTAACCTCTTAAGCTCGATGAATGCAATATCACATTCCCCTGTCCATTCATACCTGACCCCCTTGCGCTTCAAGGTGGTGATGAGTTTCTCTATCTTAGATAACCCTTACACAAACGTCTGATAATAACCAGCTAGCCCCATGAACCTTCTCACCTCATGAGCATTTTTTAGCACTGGCCATTCCATAATGGCCTTTACCTTTTCTGGATCCACGAACATTCCTTCACTGAAAATTATATGACCTAAATAGTGAATTTCTTTATGGAAGAAAGAACACTTCGATAACTTGCCATACAATTTCTTCTCTCTAATGCATGGCAAGACCACTCGCAAGTGTTCCTCCTGTTCTCTTTCGTTCTTGGAATAGATGAGGATATCATCCAGAAGTACCTATACAAAGTGATATAAGTACTTTCAGAATACACCATTCATGAGGCTCATGAATACTACTAGAGCATTGGTCAAACCAAAAGGTACTACAACAAACTCGTAATCCCCAAATCAAGTTCGAAAGGTCATTTTAGGAATATTGCCTTCCTTAATCCTTAACTGGTTATACCCTGGTCGCAGATCAATTTTTGAGAAAATTGTTGCTCCTTTCATTTTATCAAAGAGGTCATCTATCTGCTGCATTGGGTACCTGTTTTTCACTATAGCACGGTTCAAGTCCCTGTAATGTATACACAGTCGTAAGGAACCATCTTTCATCTTGAAAACATTTACAGGTGCACCCAAAGGTGAGACACTAGGCCTTATTAGCCTTAAGTCAAGTAGTTCCTTCAACTGCATTCACAACTCACAAAGTTCTGGTGCCGTCATCCTATACGGTGTCTTGGAAATTGGCTCTGCACCGAGTTTTATCTCAATGGTAAAATCAAGCTCCCTCTCAGGAGGTAACCCAAGCAACTCTTTCGAAAAAGCATACTTAAACTCCAACAATACTGTATACTAATCCAAGGAGGGTCCTTTCCTTTCATTGACTGCTTCCACTACATATAATCGACAACCTTTCCTCATGCAACTTTTAACCTTCATGGTCGACATAAAGCGTAGAGACACCTTCCTCTGTACACCATGGATCTCTACTAACCTCCCTTCATCATCAACACAAAGCCCCCTCTTCGCAAAACAATCTACCAAAGTTTGATGGGCTTCTAACCAGTGCATTCCAATGATTAGGTCATATGTCCCTAGAGGAGTGGCGTACACCTTCAACCTAGTATTACACACTCCTAGGTCTACTAGACAATTATCGATGCTAGGTCCTACCGCTCGTTTTTCCTCTGAATCCATCTCGACTTGTTTAAATGCATCGTGCTCGTAGGCTGCCAACCCACACTTTTCTAATGCACAAGGTGAAATGAAACTATCTGTAGCACCAGAATCAAATAACATTTTAACATCAACATGATTTAGCATACTTGACTACTCCACCACAATAGATTGATGCTTTGTTTAGTGGTTATTAACTGCTACATAAATATGGTGGCTACTACTTACTCGTCCCATCGGGGCCTTTCCTTCTCTATGCACAAATATTGCTTGTAAATCTGGAAAATCATGTTGGTAATAAGGTCCTCCTCACCCCCAACAAGTAACTGAAGACGGAACATGGGTGATTCCTTGTGAAGGTCTCTGAAATGAGTTTCTTCCCCTTGAGCCCCTACCCCTACTTACTTTTCCGTGAGAAGGTTGTGGACCTATCTGTGTCGTTGGCGATGAGTGGAATATTGCACTCACTGCCATTGAAATACCTGTTGTAAATCCTCTCGGAGAGACTCTATTTCCATAAGGGGGTGGCCTAGAGCTTCCTCCCTCGGAGAAAGTCCTAGGGGCCTTCCCCACGAATCTAGGATGTTGTGGAATGGTTGACCTCATACCTCCATTTAATCTTATATGCTCCTCCACATAAGGAGCATTTTCAACTTCTTTGGCTACTAACGATGGCTTCCACCTCCATACCATGGCCCTTATCCTAGGGTTTAACCCATGCACAAAACATTCTGCTTGTCGTTGATTGGTATCCATATACGAGACATATTTTACTAACTCCATGAACCTGATCTCATACTCTTCCATGGTCCTGTTTCCCTGAACTAGAGAATGGAATGCTCCTACATGTTGTTCCTCGTAGTAAGTAGGAAATCATTTCCTTCGAAACATTTCCTCAAAAATCTCCCAACAAACGGTGTTTGGGGTAAGGTGCAACTGCCTCTCAAGGTTACCCCACTAGTTCAAGGCACTATCCCTCAATTGAAATATTGTTATCTTCACCTTTGATGTGGAAGCATAGTCTCTTAAGGCGAAACATCATGTCATTCCTTCCAACCATGCCTCCACACATTCACTTGCACGACCCCCAACAAACTTCACTTGCACAACCCCCAACAAACTCTAGGAGTTTGATCTTCTGTAGTTCTCCAGTGATGTCCATTGGTGGAGGCCCTCTCTCTGAGTCCCTTGACGCTTTAGGGTTACCCACTCTAGATGGTGGGGGTTCCACTTTGACATCTGCTAACTGGCGCCCCTTTAATGTCTCATTAATAGCCTCCAAAGAGTGCAAAATGAGAGCTAATTCAAGCGATGGTGGTGGCAATGTCGACATTGGAGGCCCTTGCGATGATGCCCCTCAACTTCAATTTCCCTGAGTCCTAAACATTTTAAATGACTGAATCTGCATCAACCAAATGCTTATTAGGGAAGAGTTTAAGGCATTCGACGTTTTACTCAAACGTATACTTGCAAACATAGAGTTAGGCATAAATTTCTTTATACTTGCTTGTAAACAGACATTACTCCCATAAGGTAAGAGGTTAAAGGTTAGGGTCAAAATCCTATAAGCTTGGTAACTTTGTCCAGGTAAATTGCTAACTCCCTCACCTCGCTAGCTATGCTAGCACTGCGGGGTACCCACCAATTACTGTAACATACTTCTTTAATCAAGTGTTTAACCCTACCCTATAACATTTTATATCCTTAGAGAGATTCTATCTTTATGTAATTAGTTTTAAATTCACCCTTAATATCAATGAATAAAATTCACTAATTTAATTGTTTTAGTAATTAACATTATATTAATTAATTATTATATATATATTCACTTCTCATTACTTTACATTATGTTACTAATCCCAAATTACATATATCTTAACCCAGAATATATATGTTATTAACCCTGGAGTACATCTATCATAAACTTTAAAGGTATATATAAAACCCGTATATATATATATATATATATTACACAATTATATTTAATATTTTAAGGTTTTTTGAAAATACCATAAAAGGGTTCCTTAAAATAGATTTTGATTAATTATTTAATGATATATTATTATGAAAATTTATAATATTGAATTATATAATAATAATAATAATAATCTATTTTTAAGGTCACGACCAAGCCAGCATACCAAATTGGTGTATGAGACCTCCTTGTTTGTGAGACAAGGGACCCCCCTTCACCTAGCAATTTGACTGGTAAAGTCTACGAAGGTATACATACCCTACCCCCCTCTCGATTTGAACCTATGACCTCTTAAGAGGAAACACATGTTCTTAACCATTTAGCCCACTCAGACCCACTATATAAAAATATGTAATTAAAATAATTAAAATAAAATAAAAAATTGATATTTAATGAATTTAATATAATTTCACATAGTTAAAATAATAAATGATTAATAATAATAAATAAGAAAATTTTAAATAAAATAATAATAATAATAATAATTAAATTAAATTAAAATAATAATAATAATAATAATAATACAAAAAGAATTTAAAAAATCAATTAACAAGTAGGTAACGTGAGACCTTGCATGAGGCCCACGTTTCTCCTGTTCCGCACAAAACAAAATAACAAAAATAAGATAGCTCCGATGTTGAGCTATCTTAATGTTTTAAGTTCATCTTGTTGTTGCCAACTTGCAAGTATTACAGTGTAGTAATTATTTCAATATGTAGAGTTAACATCGGTAAATTGTTGTTGAGAATTGCAGAGTGGCCATACGTGATATCTTAAAGCAATTAAGTGTAGTAATCTCATTTACTACGATACATAAATAGAAAGTAAAGATGTGGAGTCAGAGTATGAAATGTATCTGCTACAAAATATATGATATGATCGTATTTTTGTGTCAGAGGGAACACTTGGATGATTCAAATTTTTAGACAATGAGCTAGTTCATCTTTTTACTATTGTTACCTTGTTGTTTTTTAGGGTTTTTTTGTTAGGTTTATTAGTCCCTGCCATGGGACTATAGCAATGAGTTTGTTTTTTATGTGACATTAATTTGTCTTTTATAGCAATGAGTTTGTTTTTTATGTGACATTAATTTGCCTTTTACCATAAATTTGGGTATGCAATGTAATGTTTAACATAGGAAAACAAATATACATTTTTGGATATAATAAAAATATTTGTGTTTCTCATTTCTATTTGGTTGATAGAATTGAAGTGTTATTGCTCCCTTCAGATATTTCAATATGTAGAATTAATTACATAATCAATAAATTTCACCAATCACCACACCTAAATATATTTATATTTGTATAAAATAAAAAGTTGTATTATGTATTTATTATTATGCATTATTATATTTATATTATATTTATTATCTAATATATTATTTATTATTATATTTATAATATATTTATTATATTTATGAATATTATAGTTTCATTTAGTTTTTTTGACAAAAAATAAACATTACTTGTGCATTTATTTATATTAAGTTTCATTGTTCAACATGTATTTCCCAACAACCAACTAATTCTGTGTTGCCATGCAACCCTTGTTTAAATTATGATTCAACTTGATTAGTTCATTAATTTCTTCTTTGATGGATTTGATATTCAATTTATTTTCCAAATTAATTAGGGTTAAGTTGTTAATTAGTTTTTCTTCTAGATATTTAAACATACCTTGAGATTTGCTTCCACTTCTGCTTCTTATGCTATTTTTTTTTAAATATATAAATTATTTTTATTCTAAAAATTCTAAAAATGTATTTTATTAAATTTAAAAATTACAAAAATATATAACATTTTAATTTTCAAAAAACTTTTATAAAAATTAAATATAATTTTTAAAATTTTTTATACTACATAAAATTATTAAAAAAATATCACATTTTTTTAAAATATTGATAATAATGATTAATATCCACTAAATCAAAATTGGTTTATCTAATTTTATATGTTAAAGCAGTTAAGTGTAGTAATTTCAAAATAGATATCTTATTACGCCGAAAGGCGTATACCTATTGGAGATGGGCAATTAATGATCTTGTAATCTTAAATTTTAATCTGATGGCTACACATTGAAGATGCTGGTATATTTTTAGTCGTCCTCCAAAATCAATGAGTCACATTTATTGTTGATAACTTCCTTGCATTTATGAATGCATCAGTTAACATGTTTACTTTTTAATTTTTCACTAATCATATTAAGAAATCACTGTAACATCATATGATTGCCACGTTTAAATAATTAATCTTTGAAATTACCACGTTTAGCAGACACTCCTTCAACTTCATTCTTGAAAATTAAAGGTATTAGACAAACCACATTTCCATGCTATCACGGATTTAATCAACTGTCCGCGTGTTTCCTCTATCTCAGATTTCCTCAGATATAAGCCTTTCGGCGTTCACCAGCCGCGAGTTCGGCGTTCACCAGCCGTGAGTTAACAGCTATGCTAGTATCTTAAAGCAGTTAAGTGTAGTAATCTCATTTACTACGATACAGAAATAGAAAGTAAAAATGTGGAGTCAGAGTATGAAACGTATCTGCTACGCAATGTATGCTATCTTGATTTTGTGTAAGAGGGAGCACTGGATGATTCAAATTCTCCGACAATGAGCTAGTAATCTCAAAGCAATTAAGTGTAGTAATCTCATTTACTACGATACAGAAATAAAAAGTAAAGACGTTGAGTCAGAGTATGAAACTTATCTTCTACGCAATGTATGCTATTTGATTTTGTGTAAGAGGGAGCATTGAATGATTCAAATTCTCCAACAGTGAGCTAGTTCATCTTTGTGTTGATAATACTAAATATTTGTTGTAGATAATGCAGCATTGAAATTGTTCATGTAGTAAAGAATTTTTTTGAGTATGCTAATCTTACATCAGTTAAATTATTTCTGTAATAAATAGTTTTTTAGTAAGGTAACTTGCAGCAAAGTCAAAAAAAAATTGGACTTATAGAAGTCCAATTTAAGAACTTGAATTTTATAAGTCCAAACTTTATGGTTGTAGAATTTTATTCTATAAAATACATAAAAAATGATTAAAATTTATATAAATCATAAATCATAATTTTTATTTATAAATTAAAAAATAAGTACAATAAATCTACCCATTTTTTTAATCCATCATAGCACACCATATTATGAGAATTATACAAAATATTATTTAAGGGTTTATCATTTTTTAATCCATCATAGCACACCATATTATGAGAATTATACAAAATATTATTTAGGGGTTTACCACTACATTGACATATAGGGCATATGCACATTATACCACATTTGCAATATAATATAAAATAGAGGTGTGATACAAAATATAAAACATTCTTTGTAGAGAGGTTTGCAAAAAAGAGTCATTGTTGAAAGTAGGGGTTGAAGAGTTTATTTATTCATTTTTTATATTATTAAAAAAGAGTTATGGTTGAAAGTAGGGTTGAAGAATTTATTTATTCAATTTTTATATGTTATTAGAATTATAAAAAAATATCGATTTAATGTATTTGATAAATATTTTTCAATTAATATAATTAAGTTAAGTTAAATATAAGTTAATTAAAAATAAGAAAAGAAAATTATATAAACAAATAATTATGAAGATATTATTTTAGTTAAGAAATTAAAATTATTATTTTTAATAAAAATTACAATTAAAAAATAAATAAAATTAAATTAAAAACAAAATTTTATTATTTTTATAATAAAATAAATTGCACCTCAAGACATTTGAAAAAATAAATTTCCAAGTCTATAATCATAAAATTAAAATTAAAAACATAATGTATAACTCAAATTAATTAATATCTAATATCATGCATTTTATTTTCAAAATATTTATCACATTAAAAATATCTTAATTTTTTTTTTAACAAAATTTATAATTTTATATAATTGTAAATAGTAAAATTAAAAAAAATGCATAGTTCATATAATTATCAAATCTTATTTTCAAGATATTTTTCACATTCAAAATAAAAGTAAAATTAATTTAATGATCTTATTAATAAAATAGAAGATATGATTTCAAAAATAATATGATGGTGATGAGTAATTGGTCTATCCACCATAAGAAAGTAAATTCTTTAGAATTTTATTTGTGTCCTAAATTCCTATTTATTATCATCATTGTGGTCTCTATCCTCAACAATAGTTTTTTTTGTTTTTAATTATTTTTCATTTGTTTGGTTTTTAATTATTTTTCATTTATCTTCCTTCTTGTATAAAGCCTAACTATTTTTCAGGACTTCAAAAAAATAAATAAAAGTTTTCTAAAATCTCCTACTGAAATGACTGAATTTAGTTTATAATTTTTTTCATTATCCTCTTATACCAGAAATAAACAACAACATCATATTGATGATAACATCATAATGACAACAACAACAACAACATAATAACAACAACATAGCAACATATTAATGATAACAACATAAGTATGGCAGACCAACTGGTAAAATACATACCTCTACCTGCAGATTTGGTTGATTCATCCCCTGGTTCACTTGTTCTTGTGTTTGCCCAAACTGCCCAACTGAATATTAACCCCTCAACCAACTAGGAACACCCTCTCCGGCTTCCTAGCTCCAGGAATCCTTGCGGTTTCTTAGCCCCCGAGCCCAAAGTTCCCAACAACAGTAGTGCCCTGTGAGAGTTCCCAAAACAATTGTTCTTTCAATTTTCTTCTCCTTCTCTGTCTTTGAGAGTTTCTCAAACCAAAATCAGATCTATCTTCCAAGTCCTCCTCTTCTTTATTATCCTCCTCTCTCAAACCCCCCTCATTAATTCCCCAACAACCTTATCCCTCCATTAATTCCACAACAACCTTATCCCCCCATTAATTACTTCACCCACCTTTTAATAATAAAATACTAAAAGACTCATTTAATATATTTTAATAATTAATTTAATTTAATTTAAAAACTATGATAAAAATTAATCAATTTGGGTTGTTACATACACCCACCCTTCAAGAAACTTCATCCCGAAGTTAGAGTAATTTACAATACAAGGGTAACCACATACGATTCATACATCTCATCAAATAAACAACATCATCCATTTAAAACACTTATACATACTAGTGTACATGTGCAAGGCATGCATGTGTAGCTAGCACATACAAGACTCACACATGCACTAATGACAATAATTATCACTTCTAAATTAATTCTTGCATGTGTCCAATCCAATCAACAAGACCATTCATTTCATAGAAGAAAGTAAATCAATTAAATGTTTGTGAAATCCCTCAATTATAATAATTTAGCACAAGCAAAATTCACTTA
>JASDQU010819764.1:0-20237 GCA_032191745.1 Picea mariana
TATCCTTTCTACAAAGTCCTCCAGATTTTCATCCTCTTTTTGCATCATCTTAAATAGCTCCTCCCTCTTTTCTCTTGTTCGGCAATAGTCCTGGTATTTGTTCCAGAATTTCTATTTCATTTGGTCCCATGTTGTGATTACATGGCCTCCAAGACTCATGAACCATCTTAGTGCATTTCCTTTTAATGTTGCTGGAAATAGCTTTAATTTTTGAGAATTGGAAATGTAATCATAACTTCTGCATAATATATCAAACTCAAAAAGGAATTCATCAGGATCTTTTGAAGACAAACCATGAAAATTAGGTAGTGTTGAGAGTGGAATGTTCTTCATGGGGGCTACCCCTCTAGGAAGATCACCAATAGGAAATCCTAATGTGGAGAAAGAGTTTTCATCATTTACCTCTCCTTCATGACCTACCTGTTCTTCATGATGTAATTCTTCATTGTACTCATCCATGTTTTCTTCTGTCTGCTCCCCTGCTGCGCTTGCCCTATCCTCAATGTTTTCTGCTGGTTTCTGGACTGTCTCAAGACTCCAAACTTCTTTCCCTGTTTCAAAGTTTGCTTGAAATGAAGGCTGGTATTTTTTTTTTCGAAGGTTTGGTCGTTGAGCAGCAGATTCAAACTTTGATATAATCTTGTCAATTTAAGTCTTTCTTCCTCCTCTCCTCTTCCCCTGCCACCTGTAGGGTCAGTGTCTTTGGGGTCTCCACGTCCTCTCATGCAATCTTTGTATCTGAAAAATCATAAGTTCTTTTGAAATCTATAATTACCTGCCCCGGCAACGGCACCAAAATGTTCGTCACTATAATTGCTTATTTAATCTAAACAATCAAGTGCTACATAAATTGTCAACCTAGGGAAGTCTGTTTATTTCAAAGGTAACCACGCACTATATATGCTCAATCTCAAAAGAAACCTAGAGTTGTAGTAAAAACTATATTAATCACACTTGCCTTGAACAAACTGAAGTTCTAACTTGAATTACAGGAAAGCAATCTACCTATTGCAGAGCTCAAAGTTTAAAGAAATGATTAATTTAAGAATCCTGGATTACATTAAAATAACAACAAGATACTGCAACAGGAAAGAACAACTATTCTGTAACCAGAGAATAGGACCCTATTCCCAAAGAAGGAATCTTCAGCACCTATTTCCGATCATCATACTTCATGAACTCATTGCTTAACTGAAATAATTGACATGCACACTGAAGGCTATCTATCTCTTAACAGAGAACAGAACCCTATTTCCCAAGAAGGAAACTTCAACACCTATTTCTGATTAGCACACTTTCATGAACTCATTAATGCATTGAAGGCTAACTATCCCTAACAGAAAACAAGACCTTATTTCCCAAGCAGGAAACTTCAGCACCTTGTTTCTTATTAGCACACTTTCATGAACTCATTAATGCACTGAAGGCTAACTATCTCTAACAGAGAACATGACCCTATTTCCCAAGCAGGAAACTTCAGCACCTTGTTTCTGATTAGCACACTTTCATGAACTCATTAATACACTGAAGGCTAACTATCTCTAACAGAGAATAGGACCCTATTTCCCAAGCAGGAAACTTCAACACCTTCTTTCTGATTAGCACACTTTCATGAACTCATTAATGCACTGAAGGCTAACTATCTCTAATAGAGAACAGGACCCTATTTCCCAAGCAGGAAACTTCAGCACCTTGTTTCTGATTAGCACACTTTCATGAACTCATTAATGCACTGAAGGCTAACTATCTCTAATAGAGAATAGGACCCTATTTCCCAAGCAGGAAACTTTAGTACCTTGTTTCTGATTACCAAGCTTTCATAAATTCATCAAACAGGATTGCTAACTAAAATGATTAGCAGTTACCCAAGCATGAATCACATGAAAACAATGTAATGTTCAGTAAAGCAGAGTTTTCAGCAAGACAGAGTTCAGTAAAGTAGTGTTTCAACAAAACATAATTCAATAAAGTAGTGTTTCAACAAAACAGAATTTAATCAAGGCATAAACAGAGATCACACTAACACACTATAAAACTAACGGGTGAATCTTGTGAAGAAGGTGGGCCCTCCCTTCTCACAAGATTCCCCTGAAATGAAAAGGCTAGAGAGAAATGCTCAGAACAGTCTTTTATTCATCTATCAATGTATCATATTACAATCTGAAATGAAGTATGTCCTTCTCTGTAAACCCTTCTTAGTACAAAAACTGGAGATGATCTCTCGAATGGTGATTTCCTCTTATTTAAAGAGGAGAATCCCTTCGATACAATTGATCAACAAATTACAGGTGTATATCTGAGTCCTATTCTTAGTCAGATCGACTTTCTAAATTGGAATAGGATATCCTAGTCTCCCACAACAGAATGCTATTACAAGTGCTGAGTGAGGTGTTCCTGTTGCGACTGAAGTAACAGCTTCTTTATTTGTTTCTTGTTACTGTTGTTGTATGTTGTTTCGGCATCACAAATCGCGGGTTGTTTCAGCCATGGGATTTGTGTTCTGACTATTTGGGCACTTCCTAGGCAGCAGCGATGGTTGATGCTTGGATCATGGTGCAGCTTTTGTAGTCAATCTGTGTGAGTTGTTGTTCAGCATCATTGACCATGGACTGTGTAACAGCTTCCTCCGTGTTTCAGCATCATTGACCATGGACTGTGTAATAGCTTCTTCTATGTTTCAGCATCATTGACCATGGACTATGTAACAACTTCTTCTGTGATGTAGCATCATCAACCACAGACTGTGTAACAGCTTCTGTGTTTTAGCATCGTCGACCACGGACTGTGTAACAGCTTCTGTGTTTCAGCATCGTTGACCACAGACTATGTAATAGCTTCTGTGAGTTGTTGTTTCAGCAATAGGACTCAATGCTAATATGCAATTCAAACTGTTTCAACACTTATACATTTCTAATCAATGGTTAAGTACAAAAGTGATGTAAAATTATATGCAAAACAGATTAAACATATTGTAAAGAGAAGAGACGTTGTATACCTTTGGAAATATAGGATAAAGTGATAATATGAGTTTAAATGTGAGTGAAACAAGAGTGTAATGGTGGCAAAAAGTATGGGCAAAAAAGTACATTGTGTGGTCCTAACAATCATCAATTCAAAATCATATAGGACGACAAGAATAATACCACATTCATAACAAAATAGGGATCATTCACATACAATGTAATGACCTTTGGGTTGAAGAATGCCCTTGTAGTTTTCTCTTGAATTGTGATAGCATATTTTTGAGAATTCATCCACAAGTTTGTAGAATTCTATATGGATGATTGGACGGTGTACATACTGTTAAAATATCATGTCAACCTACTCAAGTTAATTTTTTATAGATGTCGTGAAATGTAGATATCTCTAAATCTAAGAAAATGTATTTTCTACGTAGCGCATGGAAATCTACTAGGCCATATTGTATGCAAAGAAGGAATGTTGATAGACCCAACTAAAGTTGTGGTCATTCAGAATATGTCGCCACCTACAAATGTCAAAATGTTKCACTCCACACTGGGACATACAGGATATTACCGTAGGTTCATTAGAAGATATCCAACTATCACAGCACCCCTTGAGAAATTGTTGAAGAATTATGAATTGTTTCGATGGATGCCTACATGTGACAAGGCATTTGACATTCTAAAAGAGAAGCTAAGTACTGCAYTGATATTGATATTTCAAAATTGGGAAATTGAATTCCATGTACATGTGGATGCATCAGGCCTCGCCCTAGGAGCCATTTTAGTGCAACTAGGGGAAAGAAATATGGACCACCCTATTTACTTTGCCAACAGAAAACTATCGCAAGATGAGCGCAACTACACAACCACTGAAAGGGCAGGTTTGGTTATTATTTATGCATTATAAAATTTTATACACTACTTTTTAGGCTCTCATTTCAAGTTTTTCACTGACCATTATGCATTGAAGTACCTAGTCAATAAACCAGTATTGGAAGGAAGAATTTGCAGATGGCTATTGTTGTTCCAAGAATTTTTGTTTGAAGTGATTGTCAAACTAGGAAGATGCAATGTAGGTTCAGATCACCTTTCTAGGTTGGAGTTGGGGGAAAGTGGCAGAGCAATGGGCAATCACTTCAAACAAAAATTCTTGGGGGGAAAGTGGGAGAGCAATGGATGATCATCTCCCAGATGTAGACCTGTTCTAGATTGAGGCCATTACACAGTATCTTGAAGACATTGTTTTCTTCCTTAGTACAAGAACCTAYCCAGAAACGTACTTTGCAAGCCATAAATGACATATGGTAGTTCGCACAACAAATTATCAATTGATTTCCAAACAACTTTACAAATTAGGACTCGACACCATCCTTAGGAGATGTGTCTTAAACCATGAAAGGCAGGATATCCTGTGGGAATGCCACAGTGGAGTTGCGGGAGGACATGTTGAAGGTAAGGCCACAACATAGAAGGTACTTCACACTAGGTAATGGTGGAAAATGTTATTTAAAGATGATAAGGAATATTCTAGATCGTGTGACACTTGCCAAAGAGTAGGAAAGTCGTCTTGAAGAGATGAATTACCCCTTCAGCTAGTCAGAGCATTTCAAGCATTTGAGAAGTGGGTTGTTGATTTTATTGGACCAATCAACCCCCCGACTAAACACTCAAAATCCAGATACATCATTACTGCAACTCATTACCTTAAAATATGGGTTGAAGCAGAGGAAGTCTAAGATTGTTCTACATACACAGCTGCTAGATTTATCTTCGAGAATGTTATCACTTGGTTTGGATGTTCTAGAAGTATAATGAGTGATCAGGGTACTCATTTTATCAACAATACAATTGCAACGTTAAAAACTGAATTTATTATACAACATCATAATAACATCCCTAACCATCTGCAAGCTAATGGTACAGTAGAATCCTTTAATAAAATTCTGGAAAGAGGACTCACAAAATTATGTTGTGAAAACTGGGAGGACTAGGATGATAGAGTCTAGTAGTCTTATGGGCTTACAGGAATACCATGAAGAAGTTACACAAATACACCCCATTTTAGTTGGCCTATGGAAAAGAAGCGGTTGTACCTGCAAAATTTATCACCCCTGGTATTTATATAGCATAGGCTACACACATGACAGATGTTGAATTAGCTGCACAAAGGATTGAAAACTTGCAAGAACTTGAGGAAGCAATATTTTTAGCATATTTTCGTTAGATAGTTAATAAGGCCATACATAAATCTTGGCATGATAGGTATATTAATTCCAAGAGATTCACTCAATGGGATAAGGTGGTCCTCTATTACAGTCAATATCATAAACATCCAGGCAATTTTTACTTGCATTGGTTGGGTCTATTCATAGTTGTAGAAATCTGGCTTAATGGTGCAGTCAGGCTCATGTAGCTAGATGGTATCCTTCGGCCAGGATGGGTGTACTGCACCCGCCAAAAACCCTACATTTATCATTCTTGAGTCAGAGAAAGGTTTCTCCAAGCCAATGGAGCATGTACAGTAGTTAGATTTTTATTTCTTGCAATTTTTTTTAATTCAGTTAATAAATGTTGGAATGTGCATTCAATGTGCCATGACACATATTATGTTTCAGTCTAAGCATTGATTTTGCATAGAAATTCTTACTCAGCAGCTCACCATTACATTCAATGAATCCATTTAATATGATGGGGACCCCCATTGTGATCAGAGGAAGGGAAAATCCCAGCCCGGTCATAACCCATGTGCCACATGTACTCAACCCCGTCATACACTTGATGACAACCACCATAACCCGTCAAAATTTTATTTAATCCATAAATGTGTGATACACAAAAATTCCATTAGTATCCTTGCGGTGCTTCTCAACCATTAAAAATATAAGCACCTCATCTCAACCACACCCCTGTCATTCTATTCATTAAACGCCAAGATCAGTTGATAGATCTTACCCTGTTATCTGTCTCGTTGGACACCTAAGCCTAAAACCACGTTTATGACCTAATCATGAGTGTATTTATGGGATCTTACATAAATTTTCCAAGTTATGCAGTTATAAGACTCCATCAATCCACGGGTAGCACCACCATTTGTTGTTAGTGAGATTTTGAATTTCTTGCAATTGTGCATACCCCCTGAGCTTTTTGTTCTCCTGTTACAAAGACGACCCCAATTTACCCAGAAATTAAAACACTTCAGAGATACCATACCGAGAGAAACAGGATGTCATAGTTCAGCTGCCAAAGAAGCAATCCAGATGAACCATATGATCCCCACATCAAGATCTTCAGGGATGTCAAGGGAAAGATAGAGCAAGTAAATCTCTTGGACTTGGATTTGGTGGACCAAGGGTTGTTCCCAAAGATCAACATCGATGTTCTCTGGGACATGGCTCCATATTCCATGGAAGGCATGCATTTTGTTCCCAAGCCTGAATTTATCAACCTATTCAACTCTACAATCATGAAACTCAGATACTTATCGGCCTTCGGGACCACTAGCGAGGTTGCACATTGCACGAAGTTCTTGATTAGCTGAGTACATGACAGAAGTCTATGTCTCAACCAGAGATATCGAATTCATGAGGATGATATCCACCAACTCATTGTCTTATCCCTCGAGGGTGAGGATTTTTCCAAAGGATTCCAAGGCCCGAGAAATAACAGGAAAAAGAAAGGCGAGGTTAGCCTCTATGAGAAGTTCCACACATAGAGAGGTGGTTGAACAATAAAGATTGAACCAATTATTCCAGAAACGGTTCAGACTGCCTACTATATAATCATAGGAAAGGTCATGTGGTCCTACTACAAAGGTGAATGCATCCTCGATGCACTCTCAGTAGCTTATTTTTGTGAAAATGGAGATGTATTCAACTGGTGTAGCTATATATTAGAAGAACTACTGGTAGTGTGTGAGGAATCTCGGGAGAAAGGAGGGACCTTCACATATGGGTACCTGTTAATAGCATTCTCCATGTAGAAATGGAAGCCACCCATGGGGAGATATTTAGAAATGGTGCACAAAGGTTGCCTTGCTAAAATGTTTGAACCCTAGCACTCGAGGGAGGACCAGGAGAACCAATAATTCAACAATGTCACTTTCTCAAAGTGGTACAATTTACATATTGACGCAACTTAGAGATGGCGTATACCACAAGAGTTGCTAAACTTGAACACCTGGAACATTACCTTCTGCTTGAACCGCCACAACACTCTCGTATGGATCAGGAATATGAAGCCAAAATATTTCCACTCGAGGTTTCTCCCCTTATACTTAGATGAGGATACCTTTGAAAAAAAATTCATGTCATGGACTAGATTCAAGCACAATCCACGGAAGTCTGGAATGCACTACCTCTTAACTGTAAATCTCCTGAAGAAAAAGGAGTAGGAAGAAGGATTTGGGCTGAGATTTGTCCCAATGGAGAAGAAGAAAAATGTCCCGATGCAGATGGACGCAGAGGAAGAAGAGGATACACAACCTATGGAATGCAAGAAGAGGACATTGTCAATGTTCCCATAGCTTCTGGGCCAAGCTATGTTATCAGCTAAATATGTCAATGACATCCTCATTGCCTCTTTCATAGTAGATCCTCTAGTTAAGAAACCAAGGAAAAGGCTCTCCTCAGTAAATATTATGAACCCTTAGCCAATATCCTCGACCATACCTCATACTCGAGAAGCCACTCAAGTGGCCCAAATAGTGATTGACATCCAGGATGACCCTGAACTCGATACCACTACATCCACCACCATAATCTCTGAACAACCCCCATCACACCCACATCCCCCATCGCCACCGAGGTGGGATATAGTCGAGTAATATAGATGGGATCAACTTCACATTGGCTAGGTCATCTCTGTGTTTGCTTCACTTTTCTGCTGACGGTTAGTGTTGTCACAAGAGTCGACTCTAGGCTGTAATAGAACCAATCCTTAGCACATTTTAAATGAAATAATAAATTATCACTAGGAACTTGACTTGGGTTTCATGCAAGTAAATTATGAGATAACCAAGAACCACTTTTGATTAGAAGTTTCCCCTTCAAACCCGAGAGGGATCTATCAAATATATGTCACGATAATATATTCAATAAGATTAACAGTGGGAAGATCTGTCGGTAACAAAACGTTTTGAGGTTTTTAGGGTTGGTGGTTTGGACCATGAGGTATTCCATTGGGCATGGAGTCAAATGATCAAGAAAATAATAAGAGTGTTTCAGCAATGGAAATCCATGGAATAGAGGCAAGGTAGAAGCTGATTACAGAGAGAAGGATTTATAAAAGTATGGTATCAGAATAGAGAGAAAACATATCAAAATGCAAGGAGCACTTGGCAATGAGTGAATTCCAAGCATAAATCAGTGGAAAGATATGGTTGGGACAGAGCATCTATCCAAGGATGAATTTTGAACCTTCAAATCTATACAAGAAACAACCTATAACATGTCTTGCAATAGAGCATCTAACAAACGGATGAATTCCATTACAAACACAGTCACAAATCAAGAAGAAAATGGAAATAAAACCAAGTGAAATGATGTGAAAATGAAGCAATAAGACATTCTCTACAAACAACATCACAATAATCTCTGATATAGATCAAAAATGCCCCGCACTCTTTTATTAAACATGAAAATAAATGCTACAACCCATGAGTACTACTCCTGTCTGTCCTTTTCCCCTTTTACAAATATTCCTCATATATGTATTGAGGTCGAAATCCTATCTAATCTAAAAGATAACAACAGTTACAACCAATTCATGAAATTTTCTGCCATAGAAAATGGGCCAAACTGCCGAAAACTAGGGCTGTGGTTACGGATCTGTATCTCTCGAATAGTGACAGTTGTGTATAAACTGAAAGAGGCTTTTTTGCACATGTTTATTTTGAGCAACAGCCTCTCTCAATTCCCTGATACCCCTTTTCATTTTTCCCAAATCTGCATTTAACAAACATGTGTCAAAACAGGAAAATATGAAATCCAAAAATTAGGGCCCGGAGATGGATTCGAATCTCCCAATATATGACACCTGTAGGAAACATGAAAGAAGATAATTATCTATGATGTGTTAGGAACAAAATCCTCCAACCGCTTCTCAAAATGATACTCCAGTCACTAAACGAACCTCATTTGAAAATGATGACTCAGCACAGTAAAAGCACCATATTTCTGAAAACAAACCTCATATTGCAGAGGACTTTTGATTGCCTTACCAAGCTCCAAATTAAATTATCAAGACACCAATGGATAGCTTAGAATGTTTATATATCGACCGACTATTAGAACATGAAAAACAACCTCTCCACGGCTGAGAAAATTGCATTTTTCTAAAGTCGTTTTGCATATGACTGGAGTCCCGATTTCGGGTTTTCGGGATTCAAGGAAACGAAGCAGTGGTTATTAAAATCTTCACGTCAGGCAAATCCATGAAACATATTTCAGCTTTTACATTGCACTCTTTCGGGCCTTCGAGTTTTAGGTATCATGTCCTCAAGAGTTATGACATGCAAGGAATCCCGATTCGCGAAATCACGATGGGATTAATTAGATGATAATCATTTGTTTTAATCTATTAATTAATAACTAATAGCAATTAATCTTTAACCTTTCATGGATTTAAGTGTCGGGACTTCAATAATACTTGACATGAGAAATCTTGAATCACGAAACTGCGATGAGATTTATTAACATTAATCTTTCTTAATCTTTATTTGACCCAGCTTATCCTTTAATACTTTAGTGAATTCAGGGATCGAGGCTGTAGCTATTAAGATATCTATGTTGTCCAAATCCCCAATGGCAAAAAACCTGGACTCGTGAGATTTTTCTCCATGTGGCTTAGTGCTTGGTGTATGCGGTCATTCCACTGCTAATGCTTCCATTCATTCTCCTAAGTGACCGAAAGCCAAAATTTCAATATTTGTTACAACAGAGGCTCCATATAGGGATGGTGCTTTCCTTCAAAGTGCCAAGAACAGTAGACCACATGCCTTCATCCATTGGGTGACCTAAAATCATCCTTATCAAACTCCGAACTTTGTATCTTTACTTGCACCTTTCCGAAACAAAAAACTGCTTATGCATTCATTAGGCTATGGAGCCGTAATGCTTTAAACAAAACCATATTAGATTCCAAACTAAACCAAAAACATATTGAAAACCATTGTTGTACTCTAGTACTCAAAGTCGAGCTTATTTATATTCATCACCTACTCTAACCGATATCACTGCTTTGTTCAAGTATAGGAAAACTTCCAAATCAACCAAGCGAGTATCTGACTAACAAACTTAATTATAATTCCATCTTTGAGCAAAAGGATGACAGGAGAAGCTGCAAATTTCAAAACATGCCCTGGGAGAAGGTACTTATAGTTTTGAAATTCAGACTTCAAGAAGTTGGAAATAAAAAATTCAGTCCCCCATTTTGACTCCATATAAACTGCTACTGGATCATAGAAGGGAAGAGATATACCACTTTCACAATTAATCCATACTTCCTCATGTTGGTCAAGCTGTCTGAAATGTTTTTGCACACTTTGTCCACTGCCAATTTTTTCTTCCACTGGTGCAAAAATGTCACATTAAAACTTACTAGTTTGTTGCTCAATGGTTGCTAAACAGGGAGGAGAGATCAATTGTTTCCGTATACCCTCCTTATGTCCTTCACCTGCTGTCCAAAGATCTTCTTGGTAGCTATCATACATAAGTTGATCTCTTTCATGATGTTGTTGATTGATTTCCTATTGAACCAAAGTTTCTTACTGCTCATTGTCTTCAGAAACACTTTCATCACATTCATCAAACAAAGGAGGACTGTTGTGAATTTTCATGTGTGATGAAAAATAAATCTTCTCTTCTTCTTCTTCTGGATATTCATCATAAACAGGTTCATCAGATAACTCAGGAGTGTCATCAGTCAGACAAATGCTAGGAATATCAACTGTGAAGCTATCTATCTCGGATCCACACTCCTACAAATCATAGTCTAAAGTATCTTCGAACAACAAACATTCTTCAAGGTTATTAAACATGACAACCCTATCTTCTTCATGAAACAAAACAGTGTCTACAAGATGATCCTCTAGCTGGAAATCATCATCATAAATTGATTTAATAACTTCCTCTAAAGTTCCATGGCTGTCATGATTTAAACTTAGATTTTCATTTTCAATAATAGAAGAAGTTTCACTCACATATTCAGGACTATGCGAATGCTACAGATCTATGTAAGCAGGGGTTGCAACATGATTGTTCAGAAGCAGATCTATCTCTTCTTCTGTTAAAGGAGGAGGTGGTCTATGCAATTTCTGGATCAAGCAACTATTGTGTTCTTTATCTTCTGCATGTTGACCATGATGTTGAATATCTTCTTCTTGAATGTGATCACAAGAGCTATCATATCGTAATTTTTTTTCAGCCAACTCTTCTTCATACTGATTATCTTCATCGACTTGAGAAATTTCTGATATTCCTTCCTCCTCTTTAAGAAGATGTGTTTGATCTATTTGTCATATAAATTCTATATTACAAAAATCTTCAAAAAGTATTTCAACTGAATAGATTCTTTTACAATGCTGATGAAAAAGTATGTGAAAATCTTTCAATGAAGGAATATTGGAATGAGGTAAAGATTTATACCAGAGTCTAGCATCTCTTTCCAATGAAAACATAAAAAGTTTCATGAGGACATCTTCATGATCTATATTTAATTCATCCATGAGCTTGTGGAATTCAAACAAGTGTTGGGCAGGATTGTCATCCACATATTCTCCAAATTTAGGAAGGACATCTTCCCAAACTTTAATATCTAGAACAGTGTTTGGAAAACCATAAACATTTGCAAAGTCCAGAGGAGAAAACCTTGCAGCAATCCGAGCAGTGAATGAATCTGACATTTTGAGACCAGTGGAGTTTCCAGTGAATCATGTAGAGTCTTCGAACCAAGGAGTCACCAGGTGAATGATCACAGCCAATTGAATGCCTATCCCTTGTTCACCATCAAGAAATAGATCTGAACTTTTTGTCTTATCCCAGGGAACATAACTTCTTTCCTCTGTCCCCGGCAACGACGCCAGAAAATGTTGTCACAAGAGTCGACTCTAGGCTGTAATAGAGCCAAGCCTTAGCACATTTTAAATGAAATAATAAATTATCACTAGGAACTTGACTTGGGTTCGATGCAAGTAAATTTTGAGATAACCAAGAACCACTTTTGATTAGAAGCTTCCCCTTCCAACCCGAGAGGGATCTCTTGAATATATGTCATGATAAGATATTCAATAAGATTAATAGTGGGCAGATATATGGGTAACAGAAAGTTTTGATGTTTTTAGGGTTGGTGGTTTGTACCAGGAGGTATTCCATTGGGCATGGATTCAAATGATCAAGAAAATAATAAGAGTGTTTCGGCAATGGAAATCCATGGAATAGAGGTGAGGTAGAAGATAATTACAGAGAGAAGGATTTATAAAAGAATGGCAGCAGAATAGAGATAAAACATATCAAAATGCAAGGAGCACTTACCAATGAGTGAATTCCAAGCATAAATCAGTGGAAAGAGATGGTTGGGATAGAGCATCTATCCAAGGATGAATTCTAAACCTTTAGATCTCTGCAAGAAACAACCTATAACATCTCTGGTTATAGAGCATCTAACAAATGGATGAATTCCATTACAAACACACTCACAGATCGAGAAGAAAATGGAAATAAAACCAAGTGAAATGATGCGAAAATGAAGAAATAAGACATTCTCTGCAAACAACATCACAAGGATCTCTGATATAGATCGAAAATGCCCCCCACTCTTTTATTAAACATGAAAATAAATGCTACATCCTAGGAGTACTACTCTCGTCTATCCTTTTCCCCTTTTACAAATATTCCTTATATATGTATTGAGGTCGAAATCCTCTCTAATATAAAAGATAACAATAGTTACAACCAATTCTTGAAACTTTCTGCCATAGAAAATGGGCCAAACTGCCGAAAACTAGGGTTGTGGTTATGGATATGTATCTCTCGAATAGTGATAGTTGTGTATAAACTAAAATAGGCTTTTTTGCATATGTTTATTCTAAGAAAAAACCTCTCTCAGTTCCCTGATACCCCTTTTCATTTTTCCCAAATCTACATTTAACAAACATGTGTCAAAACAGGAAAATATGAAATCCTAAAATTAGGGCTCAGAGATGGATTCGATTCTCCCAATCTGTGACACCTGTAGGAAAACTGAAAAAGGATGATTATCTCTGATGTGTTAGGCACAAAATCCTCCAACCGTTTCTCAAAATGATACTCCAGTCGCTCAGAATCCTCATTTGAAAATGATGACTCAACAGAGTAAAAGCGTCATATTTTTTAAAATGAACCTCATCTTGTGGGGGACTTTTGACTGCCTTACCAAGCTCAAAATGAAATTCTAATGACTCCAATGGAAAGATTAAAATTTTATATGTCAATCGACTATTCGAACACGAAAAACGGTGTCTCCACGGCTAAGAAAATTGCATTTTTCTAAAGCAGTTTTGCATATGACTAGAGTTTCGATTTTGGGTTTTCAGGATTCGGGGAAACCAAGCAGTTGTTATTAAAATATTCACGTTGGCCAAATCCCCGAAACATATTTCAGCTTTTACATTGCACTCTTTCGGGCCTTTGGGTTTTGGGTATCATGTCCTCAAGAGTTATGACATGCAAGGAATCCCGAATCGCAAAATCGCGATGGGATTAATTAGATGATAATCATTTGTTTTAATCTCTTAATTAATCACAATTAGCATCTAATCTTTAACCTTCCATGGATTCAAGTGTTGGGACTTCAATAATACTTGATGTGAGAAATCTTGAGTCGCGAAATTGCGATGAGATTTATTAACGTTAATCTTTCTTAATCTTTATTTGACCCGACTTATCCTTTAATACTTTAGTGAATTTGAGGATCGGGGATGTAGTTATTAAGATATATATGTCAGCCAAATCCCCGATGACAAAAAAACTAGACTCATGAGATTTTTCTCCATGTGGCTTAATGCTCGATGTATGCGGTCGTTCCACTGCCAATGCTTACATTCATTCTCCTAAGTGACTGAAAGCCAAAATTTCAATATTTGTTACAATAGTCGGGATGATCTGGCTCCACGAGTAGTCGACGAAGAGGCTTGCAGTCCTCTCATCGATGACCCCTGTATACCTGCATACATCGACATTTCTCTTTCGGTCATGAGGTCGATGAGAACTTCCTCGACAATTTTCTCTGTCATGTTGAACTCGTTCGACATACATGCTCGAGTTTGAAAGTATCAGGTTTGAGAGTAATCTCTCAATGCAGTGGGATAGATGGGAAAAGCGCGATGATCACTATGTAAAAATCAACTAATCTGTGGACTCAAATTCACAGTTATCAAAAGGTGTTATCGGTGCATGACGCGAGGAGATAAATAGATACTTGGTAACGGATCTCTTGCAACGGGTATGAAGCCTTCTTTAAATCAGTTCTGTTTGTTACAACATGGTCCCAACAGTCTAGTGGTAAGCTATTTAACCATTAATTCCTTTCTTCCCATTCGGGGCATCAGTCAAATAGTTATACTGTCTCTAACGGCTATATTGTTGCACCATGGCGAAGTTCCATGTGACGTTGTTCTGGTATTTCGGCGAAGCTCCATTTTTGTAAATTTTCCTTCTGCGAATTTCCCTCAGGAACCTTCTGTAACTTTTCAATCTTAGCTCTCTTCTTACTTAGTTTTCTATCCTTCTTTCCGGTGAGCTTCATCTCAGAATTCCTTTTTCCATTCTGATTCTTATCTTCTTTTGGCATAGTAACTTCGCATTGTTGAGATTCTCTCCTAGAAATCATGGGTAATACTTCATATTTATCTGGAATAAGTACTGCAATATTCTGTGGGTCTTCTAGTGTTCTTCCAGCTTCAACATGCCAGTCTTTGGTTTTAAATAGATTCACTCAGTTCTCATGTTTTTCAATCAAGTGTGCGATCCTCCTAGTCATGAAATCTTTTATCTCTTGCTTCTTTTGTTCTAAGACTTATTTTTCTTCCCTTATGGTCTGATCTCTTTCAATCCAAGGTTTTCTGAGCAACATAGTAAATGGAGGGTTGTCCTAAATAAATTTAACAACCTCAAATTCTTCCTCTATAGAAGTTCCCTTGGCACTCATAGATATCTAGGTAATATTTCCACATAGGTTTATCATCTTTCCTATAAATAGTCCTATTCCTCCTAATGAAGGAATCATAGTAGGCTCCCCTAAAGTTTCCCAAGTTCTTTCTGTCATGATATTCACCTGTGTTTCTTCATACAGAACACAGTCAATGTTGAAGTCTCCTATTCTTGCTTCAATGCATTATTTTTCTTTGAATACCTCTGATAAATTGATATGTTGGTGATCATTCAGGATTTCTTTCATCTGTATAAATACTTTCTCTAATTATTTCTAGGGTTCTACCATAATCTCAGTTTCTTGACTTTGCTCGTGGTCTTCTTGTCTCATATTCATCCTTTCAAGCTGAGCAATCATTCTAGGGCAATCCAAAACTTCATGGTCCATAGCTTTGCAACAGAGGAAACTAGGTTTTCTACCAGGGCATTCCTTAGCCAGATGTCCCAGTCTTCTGCAACTGTAACAAAGGGTTAACCCTCTCTTTCTCTTAAATGATCCACAGCCTTTCCTGTACTGCATGCTAGGATCATAGTAGTTAACCTACAAAAAAATATTTCTAGGATCTTGCATCCATTTGTTAGTCCAAACATTATTTCTATACATAGGTATAACACTTTTTTCACTATTCTTATCATATCTACTTATATCACATCTTCTTTCGTCTATCAGTGCCTTAGTTTTAAAGATAGGACAAATCTTATCAAACATGCCTAGATACATACTTTAGAAACAAAAATTTCCACTAATCTTACTTCTACAAAACACAAAGCTTCCAGATCTAAAACTTTTCACTATTCTTACCTTTATCAGAGCACAAAGCATTCAGATCTTACCTCTTTTCTTCAGATCAGACTTCTTTTCTTTAGCATAAAGCTTCACAAACCAAGTAGAGTGATGCGCGCTAGAGTGACATATCTACGCACAGAGCTTTCACAATTTCAAGTCAGATCTTTGCACAAATATTCTTCTTTCTCAATTGCTAGCAATCACAGTTTCAGGTCCCAACAACAAAACCATTTGTTGGAACAGGGGCAGACCCAGGGTTCAACGCACCAACAAAACCCTAACTACCGGCCCTTTTGGAAACACTTGTGAAGAAGATGAATTCTAACCCAATGTAGAGGTAGGGGTGGTTGCAGGACTCATATGTCTACAACCTTAGCTAGGACACATATCTGTGATTCTAACATTTAACAGAGAACTTAGCAGTAAACATTCATCAACATTCAGTTCTTGGTAAAAACGCAAACAAACCCTAATTACAGAGCATTGCAGTATCCAACCAGATCTATCATCTAACAACACTTAGCATAACGAAACAGATCTGGTCTTAATAGATTCAACACTAAGCATATGTATATCAGTCACATCTAGCATTCATCCATATTATTAAGCATTAAGCATCGACAAATCATTCATCTATATTAAAGAACTAATCATATTAACATATAAGCACATCAACACATTGCACAAAGTAGAGAAACACAGCATATACGTGGTTCACCCCCCCCTGGGGCTACGTCCACCAACTCTTCTTCTCTTCTATTATCTTATGTTAATCAATTACATGCATAGAGCCTCAAAATCCCTACTCCACATAAGATAGGAGATCTGCATGCACCTCGCCAGATCCTCCTTCCCTGAGCTAGGTTACAACACTAGGCCTTCTATAGTCACTTGCACTCAGCTTTGCAAGCTTCACACAGTATGCATAGAGCACTTACAATCCTTCGATCACATAGATCAATCACTAGCACTTAGCACATTGGCCTAACATCACATAGATGCCCCTCCTTACATTTCCTAGACATCTATTTATACTTTACAAAATAGGCCTAAACATGGGTAAACCCATGGGCTGACATCCCATACCCATTACATAATCCCAAACCCCAAAAAGGGGCCGAGATCCCACGATCTCTTCTTTGTCTTGTGCTCCTCCTTCTACAGGTTGTCGAAGTCCAAAAATACGTCAAACTTGACCAAGGATCTCCCAAAACTTGGTCAAGGGACAACATAATTAAAAGTCTCAAAGTAAACATAGAGAAGATGTAAGGTAGATCTCTAGAAAATGCACAAAGATAAAGATTATATACATATGAGAAACATGTAGGAAGACACATTGTAAACAATGAAAAAAGAGACAAATACAATGCAAATGAGAGATAGTTGAAATATCAGTAAGACATAAATAAAATACAAGTTATATATGAAAATGGTTTCATATATATGTAAATTTGATGGAAAAAAAATCTGCATTTTGGTTTCATATAGATGTAAATTTGAAGAAAACAAGTCCCCATAAAATACAGAAAAGACAAAATGTAGATGCATAAAATACACATTGAGATGTGTTGGTCCTGATATTAAAATTAAGGCTCAAAGAGTAACGTCAAGCATGAGGAAAGTTTAAAGAGAGTGTTTTTAAAGAGTTCTTTTTCTACCTTAGTTATATGAGAAAAATTCCTTAAACGAAATTAACAGTATGGCAACACAGAGGTTGTACTTCGTGTATGAGTCGAAATTGCAATATTGAATGGTGTGAGGGAAAAATAAAAAGCTATTAAACAAAGCAAGGCATCAATTGTTTAAGAGTCTCACCTTGTTGCAGTGGAAAAAAATAGATAGCGTACCCTTGAATAAAGGATAAGATATAGTAATCCACATAGATTGCAGGTCTTGTTTTACTCACAGTAAGCACAAAGGAAACAATTGCTTACTTAACAAATTACTGATATAATAAGATTACAATAGTTTTGATACTAAATTGCAATTAAACATTTATAAAGGAGTTGCATAAGGAAATGTTGAGATATGGAAAAATAGAAGAAACACATAACCAAAATTAAACAAAATTTGGAATCTCTATCTGCACTTATATTAATACTCAATAAAGAGAGTTTTCTCTATTGCATTCGGCAAGAAGAAACCCTTACTAGATCTCCAATCTATGTATTTATACAAAACTGTCACAACTCAAAACGGTCGGACTTCTTATAATTAAAAATAGCAAATATTTGAAATAAGAAAACAGTGCATAAAGAATGACGAATTTCATTGGCAATCTCTGTTATCTCTTCGTCTGCTGGCCGAAACACTTCCTTTCCTCATTCATTTAGGTTGGACATATTTTTCTTCTAGTCTTCTTAATAATTTGGCATAATATTTTAGATGTTGTAGTGTCGTTGCCATCTGTCCCTTCAACCACGTTCAGTAATGCGATGACATTTCCTTATCTTCTCACCACTGTTCTTGCTTTTCCATGCTCGATGCATTGGTTGCATCTATCTAAAAATTCCACCACTATCTTTGATGGCTCAATGGTTTCATTCACCTCAAAAATGTATAATTTATTTTCCACTTGAGGTAGTCTTTCTTTGATTCTTTTCACTTCTTGACTCAAGATCTAGAACTGCGAACATGGGTTCACTAGCCACTTATTTATCTTAAGGGGGTCAATCTGGCTCATTTCCTGAATGGATACCAAGGTTTCTTCTTTGTTCTTCTTAGAATTATGTTGGTTTGTTTCAATATCAATTTTCCCCAGGGCCTCCACAATACTTCTTCCCTCAAAATCAATCAGTTTTTTGTTTAAGGATGATAATGCTTCTTGGCAACCATCTTTCACCTCCTGATATAATCTCTTGCTCTCTGCTAAATTCATTTCCCATACCTTCAGGGCCAAATTTCCCCTTATTTTTTCGGAGGGGGAAAGCCGAGTAAAATCGGGGGCATTATATTTATGTGCCAATGTGATGGCCTCTTGAAACTTAGCTCAGGCTGAGTGAGTTTCTCCTTCCTTAATATAGATATCTTTTAGAGAGAGGTCTACTGGCTGGTAGAATTTATGGATGGCATCGACCTTCATGAAAAGATATTGCTGGACCATTTCTAGTTTTTTGTTTACCTATAGTGCTTGATTCTGAAAAGATGGTATCTCTACTGATGTACCTTCATTCAAGTCCAACCTAGATTACAATTTCTTTATTAACTCCTCGTGTTGAGTGACCAATCCTTTGTTGGCCTGTGAATTCTGATGGAGCTCCTCGAGGTTAGCCTCCAACTGTTGAATTTGATGCTTATCATAAGCTCTGATATGTTCAATATATTGGTTCATATTATTCTTCACAGTCTTTTCCATGGTCAATATTTGATCTTTCAACTACCCTACCAATATTTTTTTCTATTTTAGTTGATATGCCAAATTTTCTACAGACCACTGATTTGCAATGGCAAAGGAACCTAATGAACCTACAACTTCCTTCATGAATTCTATATCATCATGATCATTTCCATCATATAACATCCTTTTCATTTTGGTTATTACCCCATCCTTTTGTTGTGTTTCTTGTTTGAAAATGGCCCTACGTTTCTTGCTGAAGAAGAAGTCTGAAGGAGGCATCTCTTCGGGCGAAATTGGGGTGAGATCACCTGTAAAAATGACTTTGGAACTAGGATTTCTGAAACTAGACTGCAAAGGTGTCAATGAAGTAATAAGAGTATCGATCTATGTAGACAGGTGTTTCTCAGTAGTATTGGTAGCAGATGTGGTTGGTGTCGAAGGATATGTATCCTACCCTTGCTTTAGGAACGTTTCAATTTGAGTCGTCGCCCGAATGCCTAGTGGACTTGATAATGAAACTTTCAATTCCCAAGTCATAACTTTGGAAACCCTTGGGGTTTCCTTAGTATCCTATTTACTAGACTTCCCTGATTCAAAACCTAGAGGTACAAATTCCTGTGTAGGTGAAGTGGCTATCGATTCTCCCTATAGTATTTTCAGCAATTTGTTTCATCTGTGTCTTTGGAAACTGAAGAAGCCATCCTGTTCATCTGGGGACAAGGTTCGGAATTTGTTCAGTACCTCCTCATAAGACCTGAATCCCTTGAATATTTCATCATGTGGGGAGTTTTCATGCACATATCTCTTCAGGTTGTTGTTACGCATCCAAATCACTCAACTGGATAAGTGTCGCACATACCTCTCGCTTGTCGCAAGTGTCGCAACTCCTATACAACTTGTCGCAAAGGTCATAAGTTGGTTATAAGAGTGTCGTGAATACTGTCGGATCATGTCACCTTAATGAC